>CAWUFW010002760.1:1800000-2064522 GCA_963921515.1 Calotriton arnoldi | reverse complement strand
GCGGGTCGGTCGGTCGGCTTGGTTTCCTGACGTGTCGGTCGGATTTATCGCGGCTTGCATCGTACTTGGCGTGTCGGGCGCCACTGGTACGTGTCGGTCGGTATTTTTTCCGGATCCGAGTCGGTCGGTGCTTTTTCCGGCCCGAATCGGAATCGACCCCTGTGTGTGCAAAGGCATTTGACAAAGGCATACTCGCCGAAACGCGTCATGCCATTGATGTAATAAACGTCTTTCCTGACTTCCCGATGTGTCCCTCCGATTACTTCTTCTGAAGAGATCGATGTTTTGCATATATATATATATATATATATATATATATATATTACGCTCCGTTGCTCACTGCCATCTACTTCCGCACTCAGCAGCGGGTGCTCAGTCACGCGAGGGCAGTCTTGCATCTTACATCAAAGCTTCCACTTCCTTTCGGAAAAGACCAGCACTCACGATAGAGGTAAATCCTCAATATGGATTTATTGCACAATAAATGTATTGTGCAATAAACCCATATTGCGGATTTACCTCTATCGTGAGTGCTGGTCTTTCCGAAAAGGAAGTGGAAGCTTTGATATATATAAATATAATGTATTTGTTTATTTCCCCAACACAATTCCGCTGCACTCAGGAAGCATAGAGGGCTGAGTTATAGTTCATTTAGTCTGGCTAGTAATTTGGCAACACTCTGTATGGAGGTGTGTGAGTTATGGTAAATTTTGGGTGAGGCGTACATTATAACTTAAAGTTATAACTATAAAGTTATAACTATAGCTTTTGAATTTCTAATGTTAAATGTAGTTTAAGTTGGTTTTGCATAGAAAAATGAAATTAAGTTTTCCTAATTATAACAAATCATAAAACCTTGCTTTTTCAATGAATTTGTACGGGTTCTTTTTTACATTTTGTTTCTAAGAAGAGGTGGCGTGGAGGAAGAAACTGAAGGACTCCATTGTATAGGATTTTTTTTTACCAAATGGAGGAAAAGAGTTAATTTCAAACTTGCTACATGCAACCTATGTAACAAAGTTATTTTCCGTGGGAACATTAAACAATACTCCTTCAGTGCCACGGGAATGAGAAAACACCTGCTGGCAATTTATTCCACCAGGTTGGCATTTGCGGAAAGGTGACAGAAGGAGATGGAAGAGGCCGAAGCAGGAAACTCTGCAGCTGCTGCTTCTTTGGTTGAATCAACACCTTCGACTTCTTCTGGTTCATCAGCACCTCCACCACCACCCGCTGCCAGCTGAGTCTCTATGGTTGTCGGTGGTATTTGTAGTATTCGGCTGTGTTTATAGCCCACTTTGTGTTATTAACCAGTCACATAATGCTATACTTCTTAAATGTATTTCTTATCTAGTTTTCTATTCGTTTTCTTTGTCATGTGACCAGACATGTGTTTCAAATGCCTTTCTAATACTTGTTAAACGTCATTGCTGCAGACTAGTTATTTTTCTTAGCTCGTTTTGGTTTTTGATAGTATTGTTTTTTTAAAGAATTCAATAACTACCACAGTACTTTCTAGATACTTTCGAGAAAGGGCCTCAATACATCATAAACTTTAAAAAAATTATATACATCAATGAAAATACCTTTTCCTAACTTTACTGACTGTGCTAAACTGCCTCATTCCTTCCTTTACATTACAGAAAAAGTAATAAGCCATATTTGACGTTAAAACCCAGAAAAAGTATGGTCTAAAGAATATGGCTGCCTTTTTATTTTGCAAGGGCTTTGATTAACCAATAGTATTGTGTTTCATCATCGCCATGTACCATGGTATGTTGCGAAGATATCGCAGTATACCGTGGCTCAATATATCACTAAGCTTTGTCCTTATTACTTAAAAACAGCGGAAGAAATTCAGCACAAATAACAAAAAGGACCCTTTCCACACCATAATCTATATTCCTGCCTAATTTCATTTAAATACGTTCAGCCATTGTATTTCTACATCTGTTTAAAATATCTATGGAAAATGCATTGATGGAAAAACATGTTTTGGGACACCCATCTTATTTTGTTGCACCCCTTAACTAATCATCAAAAAACTTTGCATCATCAGCCAATATAAATAAAGAATGTCTGCAAAGTTTCCTAGAGATCCATCAAATGGTGACAAAGTTATTAGCACCCAAAAATGTGAGGAATTCCTATCTCTTGGATTCCTAACTATAACGACAAAGTGGCTACCGCATATATACCATGTATATTTAGTGCCATTGTGTAGCTATGGATGAGCTTTAGTTTCCATTGGAAAGTAATTTTTGATTTGCATGTTTGGGTTGCCCATGAATAAATAATTCTTTTAGCCAGCCTACAGGATGAGGGGTATGCTCCCTACATCGCCCCCAAAAAAGGCGACATAAGGGAGAAAGAAGAAAGCCACAGTGGGAGACTCTGAAAGTTCCCCACACATGTTAAAAAATAAAAATGAAAATGTATAACTGCCAGTATCCAAGGTTCATTTTTCAAGGCTGCAGACCATGCTCCACTCAAATACCACCCATGGTCTGTGCATCTCAACAATTAGACAGTAGAACCCTATGAGCAATACCCCCCACTGAAATCCTTGGCCCATAGTCTGCAGTCCTGCTCCAGAAGCCGCTGACTATATTTACCACTGTGGTGCACCCTTTAATTGTCCACTATCTCAACATCAAAGCAGCGGACTATCGGCCTGGATTTAGGTGGACCTTGTTTGTCAGCGTGCAGGGTTCAGTTGTCGAGGCTGTGGACTATGATCACCATTTTAGGTGTGCCAGGTTCGTGGACTAGAAAAATAGACCCCAGGCTACTGAAACACTTGGGGATGAAATACAATTAGGGTTTCTGTTTTTAAGTTAAAACCGGATATAACTGATAATACACCAAAGACGAAAATATTTGTTCTTCAATAGAAACTGGAAAAACACTGGATTTTGCTGCCCTTTTACTGCTTTTGATGCCCTCTGGTGCCAAACAGTAAAAATGCAGCCCCTATCTTTAATTACTTTTCGTGATAGATCCTCTTGCTATGACCCACTTTGACCATTCTAAGCCACTTAATATGCCCTTGTTAACATCATATGGTCCCTGAACTCCTAGGGCTTACTTCGCCCATTTTAGAAGCATGGCCCACATTATATGGCTTTATTGCATGGTGCTGCTTAATGGGCAGCAGGGTCAGAGCAGAACTCTAAGCAGGGTCTCCCTTTAGAGTAAATGGCACCACAATGACGTTATCTTCCATCACTTAGAGAGGCACTGAGCTTTAATTTCTAAAAGTTCAGATATCAGGATTGTGGCAACTAAAATCATTGTGCATACAGATGCCTCCTGGATCAATGTCCTATAATAAAACACGGCACCCAACACTCCTGTTAAGAGATTTACTAGTGATGGTCTTGAAAGCATTTCTATAGGAGCAGCGTCCCTTCATACTGACGGATCAGGGGCCATATCATGAGCATGTTCAGTGCCCATGGGCCATGGAAAGACGTCGACAAGATGGTTTTAGTTAAACGGAACTGCTTTGGGAGAATACATTAACTCAGACAATATATGACTTAGTGCATAGACTGTAGATAATAGTGTTCAGAAACATTTAGAGGCAACCACTGCTCTCTGTTTGCTAGTATGTGCTGCAGAGGGGCAGTTTGTGCACAAACAGGTGCATGGAGCCGTTGTCAGTCTGCACATGAACATTGATACAACTCTAAGATCACCAAGTTCAACTTTCATTCCTAATGGCCAGCATGTGAAAATGAAGCTCCGAAAGAATGGTGCTGAAATTAGGCCTGACGGTTGACAAAATCACCTGTACAAACTACAGTAACTGTATTTAATAAGACCATAGTAGGATGTGCTTGTTCTTTGCACCAATGTGGAAAATTCAATAGAACAGTGAACCATGTAAAGAACACACAGATACAGGTCTCACAAAAAAACCGACAGGAGCACAGTCCCTGACTGCTTTAAACAAACAAAGCCTTACCCACATGTCGTTAACATCAATGCTTAGAGGTGCTTGTGCTGACTTTCAAATAAACACAAAATCTCACAGAAAATGCCCTACAATGTAAAATGAACTTAATTCCCATTTTGAACTGCACATGCAAATGACCCAGGGCATCCGGCAGGTGATGAAGCTTCTTTACTGACTTAGGTATAATGGATTTGGTGACAGCAAACTGTGTCGCTGTATGAAGAGGCAGCTAACAGTATGCATATTCATTTCTTAACATCTACACAATGACAAGTTAGAACGGGAACAGGCCCAGATCATTCAGTAAACATAAATATATAAGCCCAGTTCTTTCTTGTTATCTCAAGGAAAATAACAAGACATAGTGACAATTGCTTGCAATAACTGAGCACTGAGCCCCCAGACATATTTATATATCTCATATCCTAATTAATAAATCTTCTTTCTGCAAATCTACACCATTTGTCTAAGAACAGAGCAGTAGGAAGGTTTTTAATGTACACCATTAACCTTTTATCTGCTACAATCAAGCTGCAGTGCAGTGCACACATATTTCTGTGACATGGGGTGGGAATGGGCTTCTGGAAAGAGTGATTTGATTACTGGGAAATTAGCCAGGCAGGGAGTTCAGAAAAATATTGAAAAACTTCTTGAAAAAGCAAATTTAATGAAAAGGTCCAAAGAACGGAGTTAGAAGCAGAAAAGAATGTAGGAATAATTGTCAATAGGAATAAACGAGAAACCAATCAAAATAAAAGCAACTTTCTTTATAAGCACTAAATAGATGCCATCCTTGTGATTGTGCATGGAACAAAAAGAATATCACTGATAACCACTGATTTTAAAAAAAATTAAAAATGTTGAAAAACAGTGAAAAAATACCACCAGAATTCACAATGTCATGCACTCACCTGGTCCCAACAGTTGAGACAACACCAGAGCCGATGCTGGACCTCCTTTCCCATCCGAGGACAATGCAGATCCAGGAACCGAAACCTGAGTGTCCACAATGTCTCCTGGGGTGAAGGGGGGGAGAGTTGGAATAAAATAAGCAAAGAGAGGCTTGCGGTACTGGATCTGCTCAGCAGCTGTACGACACTGCATAACAGGATTTGTCACTTCTGAGACCTTCTACATTTGCGAGGTAGATGTGCACTGGACCAGAACCTCTGGCTTTGCCATGACGCAATGCACTGGAAATAACAAGAGGAGGCAGTTACCATCAGTACACTAACCAGTCTTAACATACAATGAACATGCATTAAAACTTTAGTGGCACAAACTTACAAGTTTCATCAGCCGCTCAGCAGGAGAGCAGAAATACCAAAATCAAATATTGGAGTGTGGCACTCTTATGAATAAACTTGAAATACAGATTGAAGTTATTGGCACTCCCCAAGATACACTCAGAGCAAAGGCTGGAGTGACTTGCATTCATAGGGATACACTCGGAGCAAAGGCTGGAGTGACTTGCACTCTTAGGGATGCACTCGGAGCAAAGGTTGGAGTGACAGGTACTCATAGGGATACACTTGGAGCAAAGGTGGGAGTGACTTGTACTCCTAGGGATACACTCAAAACACAGAGTGGGGTACAAGGCTGATGCATATATCAAAAGACTCTGAGGTGCTTTTTCACAGCACTACTTTTCATCAGAAAAACACAGGACTAAAGTCTTTAATCCTCGAGTGGTGAGAGTTCGAGCATCAAGGTTGTAAAGAGGGCCCGGAGTATAAACACACAAGAAGCTTTGGAGTATTTCACAACAAAGAATTGGAAGAAAAGTCTTTAGTCTTTGAAAACGGGGATACTCGGTCCTGTTTACTACTGTGGGAGGTTTAGTGTGCAGTAACCTGATATCAAGTACTCAGCCTAGTTCTTAAACTTATCTGAAGTTCGAAGAAGATCTAAAAGGCTTGACTCAGGGAGATGCGGGGGTCTGGAGTAGCTGTGCAGGAGGGAACAAGGAGGAAGACACCGAGGGAGCTGGTGCCACGGGAATCACTGGTTCGGATAGTCTTGAAGCAAACTGGAGTGCTTCTTGGTTCCGGTAGGATTCTTCAAGTAAGTGAGAAGGGTGAAGCTTGCTCTGCAGGGAGCTAAGCCAGGCCACGATTCGGGTTTGGGTGGGCTTTATGTACCCTATCGAAGGCTCAATGGAGGTAGCTAGATCACATGTGGCACGTGGGGCACATGGCATCTGGAAGTTTATCGAACCTTGGGGAAAACATGTGTTAGTACACTCTCAATGACCTTACAGAATAGGCAGGTGCAACTTGTTGTTCGGAACCAAATAACAGGAAATGAATGTATAATTTTCACTCAAACATCCATATTGGAAAACAGCACCAAGGCACCAGTTACAGCGAGAGCAAGGCTTGCCATTGGCTCACAGGATTCTGGGGGAAGCTTGCAAGGATTTAAGGGAAAACGTCTTAGGAGCAATAAGAGCAGTTAATCCATTGGTTCACAGGATGTGGGGAACGCTTGCAGGGATGCAAGCGCAATTGAATTATGGGTGCTAGGGAAGCATAGGTTATGAGGGATGCTGGAGGCGCATCAGTCATGAAGGCCCTGGGGGAACACTAGCAAAGAGGGATGCTGTGGGAGAATCAGTTATGAGGAAGTTGAGGGAGTTGAGGGAACATCAGTTATGAGGGATGACGGGGAAGCATCAGTTGTGATATGATAGCATGCATAGGGCACTATATGAATAAAGCAACATGAGCCCTGTGTGCTAGACCACAAGGCAAAGGACGCAAGAGGGGTTGCGACAGAGAGGGAGCAGGAGGGGGTTGTGACACTCAACACATAGAAACTGACAACAGGAAAGCCTAAGTACAATTAAAAAACAAACCTTTGCATCTAAAATGATCCACTCACATCTGCCTTGGCACTAAAATGCACTTTAAAGGGCTCGTTCTACCAGTACTCAACTTTATTATAAAACTGGATGATGGTGAACACACCTTGATATACACAGTTATTATCAAGGTGTAAATGTAACATGCCTTCACATGAACCAGTCCTGGCAGAATACTTTTTAGACAGATGTGAAAATATCCACAAGCAAAATGCCATTATTCACAGTAAAGACAACCAAGGGTTGAAGTCGGCAGACCTGTTGCCGTATCCTGTGGTGGGCAGAAGCAAAAAGAAGATTGACACTTGAAAAGATGAAAAGGGCTGACTGAAGGCCAGTGCGGGTGTGAATATATAAATAAATATATAGAAGTGCATTAAAAAAGTATGGGAACTGTAATCTGGAGACAGTGGGGGCAGGGGCAGGGAGCGAGGGGGTGGGATCAAAAGCATAGCTAAAAAAACTAAATATTCTGTAACAATTTTGTTGGTCTTTCACCTTTAAGTAATTGTATATAAAATAACACACTCCTAAATGAAAACTAAATGCAAGCTAAACTAATCAGCAAGAGGTGCACTATTTTACATTGTGAAATCTCAGTTTGGTAATGTGATCACTGCTGATAACTGAGTGTGTAATTGGAGAGTCACAGAATTGAATTCTGGTTGGTGCAGTGGAGAATAGTGATAAGTGTTTTTAGTGTTACGAGATCCGAGCCTGTGAAAGAAAGCACTTTGAATAAATACATCAATATTTCAACTTGCATTACACATAGTATAAGATAGGCTGCAGCAAAGTGCACAAAAAGATTTAGATTTAATATAAGAAAAAGTGCTGACGAAATATATAACACAGTATTATGCAGACTGTACCTAGTGCAAACATTTTGTTTAACTGTCCATTAAAAGCACGCACTCTGCAGCTCATCAGGTCATCTTACAATTCCTCTCAAAAGGAATACTCTTCAAGTGACTCCATTAATTAAAGACAATACCGGCTCCCAAGCAGCCTTTACATTTGCACATTAACCAAATGAGCACATTAACATTTCTTTCAGGCAGCAGATACTCTGGCAAAAAGGCTCATTTCTTGTTCAGCTGTCTGTCCCTACCTCGGCCTCACAGCAGAGGAGACTATCTCTCCTTCCTCTTCAACTGAGGCTTGTCAAATATCGAATTAATCGAATTGCCTTTTCACATAAAGTAGGGGATCTGTTAGTGCCAAATAAAAAAAAGTATGAGAAGTGGCGGCTCCTCCGCTAAGGCGGAGGAGCGTCGCCTCACTGCTTTTTAGCAGTGAAATAAAGGAAAAATAAAATGATAATAACTCGACGTTATTATCTTTTTTTTTGCTCCTGCTGTGGCAGCTTTGTGGGACGTGGCTGCTCTGCTCTCAGAGCAGGGGGAGAGTGAGAGGCACACTCTGTAAGTGCGCATGAATGTTTGACCAGCCCTCTCGGGCTGGCCAAACATTCATGCGCACTTTGCATGTTCTCCACCCAGGCTGTATTGCAGCCTGGGTGAAGAACATGCCCAGGCTCCCACTGCTTGCCTGAGCACCAAACCACGGCACACAGACCAATCACAACGCTGTATTGCAGCGTTGTGATTGGCAATGGGCAGCCCGGCTGTGCTTCCTGTTCTGGCTAGAGCCAGGGACTATGGAGGAGAGACGTGGCAAAGAAGCGGCAAAAAGGTATGTTTTTTCTTTCTTTTTTTTTTACACCCACTTCCCACCACCCCCAGCCTCCCCCGATCCATGTCGGCCGCCGCTGAGTATGAGTACGTTGTATCCTTTAGATCCCATCAACTCTGACTTCTTTATACAAGTCTCATCTCGTTTTGTTTGTGCATGATTGCATTTGTATTTATTTTTAATATAATTTTATAAAACGATGCTTTTCACTATGCCAGACCAAAATACAGTTTTTTGATCGGTTTAAATTTCCTTAAAACCCTCAAGGTGCCAAAGCATTTCCCTGCTGTCTTCCTAATTTGATCTTTAAAGGTTAACTTTGAGTCAAAGATTACTCACAAGTTCTTAGCCTTAGATTTAGGAGCAGGGGATCCCCAAAAGATGCTGGCCACCAAGCTGATGTCCAGATAGAGGGAGTTCTACCAACCAGTAGAATCTCCGCCTTGCTTGCATTCAATTTTAGGCAGTTGTCGGTCATTCACACTGCGACCTCGGATAGGCCGGTCCTAAATCTCTCAGCCGTAATGGCCTAGGGGTCCGACAGATTTACTATTAATTGGGTGTCATCGGCATACGACACCACTTGAACCCTATGCTTTTTAATGATGTCAGCCAGGGGTTTCATATATATATTAAAAAGAGTAGGGCTCAAAATAGAGCCTTGTGGAACCCCTTTCATTGAGTGCAACTGATCTGACACACAAGATTTAAGAGTAACCTGAAAGGATCTGTCCTGTAGAAAGGAGCTAAACCATTTTAGGGCATTGCCTCTAATACCGGTCTCCTGGAGTCTATGAATTAATATATGATGTGACACTGTATCAAAGGCTGCACTCAGGTCGAGTAGTATCAGAGCCGACGTCTGACTCTTGTCAGCATTCTGTCTCAATGTTTCTTCCGATAAAAGGAGAGCAGATTCGGTGGAAAAAGTTTCTCTAAAACCCAATTGAGTGGGGTCTAGCAGCTCATTGGATTCAATTAAACTAGTCAGGCAGTTGTTAACATGCTTCTCCAGTATTTTCGCACCAAATAGAAAAAGCAAAATGGGTCTCATATTATCTAATATGGACAGGTCTATTGAGAGATTTTTTCTGATAGGCATTACCATGGCATGTTTCCGACATTTAGGTACCATGCCCGAGCTAATTGATAGCTTCAAAAGCTCCTGTAGAGAAGTGATTCTCACTGAGGCCCCTAATTGCAAGATTCTAGGTGGGGCTGAGTCCAGCGGAGAACCTGATTTGATGGATGCGGAGATGCTATTAACTTCCGCTACTGACGGAATGGGGAGGTCTGTTAAGTCATTAGATTGTTCCCTACACCTAACTGTGCATTCCTGGCTAAAAGAGTCTGAAACATTTTCGTATATTTTAGCCACCTTATTAGAAAAGAAGGTAGCAATATCATTGCACAGCTTACGTGATGGAACGAGGGTTGCCAAGGTGCGTTCCACCTTCGTTAAAGATTTCATCAGGGAGAATAATTCTTTGGTAGGATTGCGCGCAGAATCAATCAATTGGGCATAGTATTCTTTCCGTTCTAGTCTGATCTGTTTATGATAGGTCTTCAGTGCTACTTTAAGGCGAGCTCGGGCCGTCAAACTGTAGTCCTTCCGCCATTTGCGCTCAAGGAGCTTACATTGTGTTTTTAGTAAGGTTAAGAGCTCATTATACCATGGCGAAGAGAGGGATTCTCTCACGTTATTTCTCACAGCTAACGGTGCCAGAGTGTCGATGGTTCCAATTAACCATGTCTCATATAGTGAAGTGGCCAGTGCCATCTGATCTTCCCTTTTGATGTTAGGTTTATTTTTTTCGAGGGCTTTTATAAATTCTTCAGGCGTAACTTTAGTCCAGTTCCTACTCAGGACTGGTGGGTCTACTGCCTTGGTCCACTTAATATCAATTGGGAATCCAAAAGGAATTAAAAAGTGGTCGGTCCATGGTAGTTTCACCACATCTTCCACCGTTAAGAAGGGGTCATTAGAAAAGATAGGGTCTAATGTATGACCTTTTTTGTGTGTGGGACCTTTAACTAATTGACATAGTTGAAGAGTTTGCAGGTCCCTAATTAGAGAAAGGGCTGTATGGCAGTCCTGTGATTCAAAATGCAAATTATGGTCCCCTAGTATGACCAATTTGTTGTGCCTTAAGGCTAGCGCAGTGGCAGATTCCATTAACTTAGCGACGAAGTTAGTTGCCGGACCTGGGGAGCGGCACAGCAATAGGCCCGTCAGGGATTGATTACTGGACATATAAATAGTGAATTGAGCCGCCTCACTATCCAGAGAGTCTATTTTTTTAAAGGAACAGGTCCAGAAATGTTTAAAAATAATGGCGATACCGCCACCTTTTTGCCCTATTCTATCACATCTTACAATGCTATAGCCTACAGGTAACGCATCTAAAACACCCGGCTCAGAACAGTCACCCAGCCAAGTCTGTACTAGAAAAAGTGCGTCAGGGGTTTGTTCAATTAATATATTAAGAATATCTGCCTTGTGTTTCGAAAGGGAGCGGCAATTAAGCAGAAGTCCTTTAAAAGAACTCACTTGTGCGCTTGAATTATCTGTCAGGCTAAGGTTATTGACCTCTGCTGACTAAAGGGAGAAAGAGCAATGGCTGCAATGTTTTTTGCCATCACTTACCTGGGTAAAGCCTTTGCAGGCTTCTAGGAATGGAGGGGCCAGATTCCTAAGAGTATCCGAGGAGAACTGCAGTCGGTGGCTGTTCAAACGGGCAGGGGGACTGGCCCCTGGCCCCGGACGGCTGCGGACGGGCGCAGACAGGCGCAGACGGGCTTGCCTTTGGCGCGCCTTCGGCACACCTGCAGTGCATCCGCTGCATGTCCGCGCATCGGGCATGATCAAGTAGCCTCGTCAGAGGAGTCAGCCAATCGGAGGAAGGCAGGGCGGGCCGACCGCAATAGCGGGCGTCACCCAGTAGAGGTGAGCGAGGATCTCTCAGGGGTAAAGCTCGTCCAGAGCGGTAAGGCAGCAAAGCAAGAGGGCAAAAGAGGGGAGCCAGGGACCGCCCAAGCACCGTAGGTGCTACAAGGAAATAAACTGGGAATAACAAAGGCAAAAACACAGTCTAAAAACGGGAGCCAGGCACCTCCCACACATACAGTGGGTGATGGCTATTCCACCACCTTGTTTGTTGGTACTGTGAATTATCATGTATCCGTAGGGTGTGAGGGTGGGGATGTTGAGCGCTGATGCTCGGTTAAGCCATGTCTCAGTGAGGAAGACGGTGTCTGTCGTGAGGGAGGTGATGGTGTCCCAGATCTCACTGGTGTGCTTGTGGAGTGATCGGGTGTTGATTAGCAGGCATTGGTGTTGATCTGTAGCAGTGGTGGTAGGTGGAGTATCCGGAGCTGAGGATTCTGTATTGCAGTGGAATGGGCACTGCCGGCAGGAGAAAGGTCCTCCCGTTGCTCCAAGGGAGGCAAGGTTGTAGTTGTTGCTGCGTTGTTCGGGGTTGAGGGCTAGACGTTTGGTGCTTGTGTATCTGTAGATGGGAGGAGGGCCAGTGGTCCCGTCGCTGGGCGCGGTCTAGATGCAGACGGGCTTTCCTTCGGTGAACCTTTTGCAGGCCGGCGGCGTGCTGGTTGCGCATGTCATGAATGTCATACGATGTAGAAGACAACATCTGTCATTGGAATCCACACTAGCTCCACTTTTTACACCTCCTGCTCTACTTGGGGGATAATTCATACATTAGTTTGAACAACAACTTTTAGAGTTTATTAATCAGTACAAAACATCTCTACAAGTCCATTCGATCCTGTGCACGGCTTTCTGTGGTGCACAGTGGTGGTTGAATGCAGGACCTGACCATCCACCTGGTCTGCAGCCTCTGCATTTTAGCAGTGTATTTTCTCTACTTTATACTTCTATTTTGTAACAGTTGTGATTTTAATGAAAATCATTATTTGTTGACAAATTGGTGCCTTTTTTACAGAAGCAGAATGGCGGATCCATTCTCATGATTCTAACGAAAATTGCAATGTTACCAGTCCTTTTTTTTGCTCTAGGTCCTTATTTTTTAATTGTCCATTCTTCTAAATGCCCTCCAAGCACTCCCCTGGAGCCTAGCATCTCTAATGTAGCCCCACTCCGTTTGCTGTTCGAATTTTATGTCCATAGCACATTTTGTACAAAATCAGGATTTTCAATACATGGGAAACACATTTTGATCCCCTCGATCAGCCTTCACATTTTTCCAAAAATTCAAATGTGATTGCCAGAAATGGCGATTTTGGAAATCGCAATTTTAAAATATATAAGAATGTTAATCATTTTAATTCCTCCCAGCACTTTTTCAAATGGTAATATCTAAAAGGATATTGAATGGAATCACATCAAACCATGAAAAGCACGCTTTGTGAGTAAAGTTGGACTTTCATGCCACGTTCGGCATAAATCCGTTCAGCGGGTTTTGCTGTAGCTGCAAGTAAAATTTCCCCTGGGAGCTAAAATGGGGAAACACATTTTTCTGAATCACCATATAACTATTTTTCTCCTGCACGAAATTTGGCAAGCCAGGCTTCAGCTGCCTATGGTAATCTAGTGCCAAAATTGGGTTTAATGCTGTGGACAAATCAAAAAGTGACTTTTCAATGGGGAAGAGCAGTTTAACCATAACTACATAGTGGATATTGTATAAATGTGTGTTTGTGTGTATTTATTTCACTTAAAAACCCCAATTAAGGTGCAGTTATGGTTACAAATGAAAACTGAAATTGGTACATTATGGTTTGCCCTAATCCATAACTTGTACAACAACCAGGCAAACTGTAATTCGCACACATATATGTGTGTATATGTGCATCTTTATATAAATGAACATACTCACACATACTTTAATCATATACTGATTTTATTTTTGCTTACACTGTAAACTTACAATTAAAAAGAAACCATATTTAAATACTGTAAGGCTATTTGTTCTCCCAAATTATTGCATAACAAGAAGTGTTATTGTGATGTTCGTGCGACAGGTTGCAGTGCATTTCATAGGGTTATAAATAGCTAAAGACTGCACCATCGCAATTCTCCATAAGGAAAAATAATATATATGCCTGAGATGGCTTCAAAGAATCACACGCAGGCAAAACGTCACCATAGCTTTTGATAGGTTCATTTGCGCCTCACCCCGTAGCTATTAATGAGAAAGATGCCGCAGCAGATGTTACTTTAAAGGTGCTTAGTAATTACTACATCTTGCTCAGATTCTCCGCATGTAAACACGGGTTTGCCATGTTTATAGGTAGCCAATTACAGCCTGTGCCGGCTGAACACATCAATGATGTGGCACACGATTAGTCACCAGTGGGGAATTGTAATGAACCCCTCTGAGGATTCTGACACTGCAAGGCTCTCATTTTCTGCTCCATGATGTGGGGATGAAAAGTACATTGCACTAGAAAAAAATCTAATGTTAGACTAATGGGCCTTCATTTCTGTTCCCCTATCATTTTTATAGCTAAAAAGGCTCACCAGAGAAATTGATCCCATTGTGTAGAAAGTTCTGCTCCTATTCTTTTTTAAATATGTATTTTTTTATAACCTTTTATAAGAAGCGGCAGGAATACTTTGCCATCAGCATTTAGAGTCATAGACATTCATTTTCGCAAAAATGTACATTATACATAATGGAAAATAAACCTTTTACGGTGGTGTCGTTACCCAACATCACTTAAAGATAAAATCGTTGTTTTTCAAGCAACAAAAGGAATTAAGAACAATGGCTGAGGAAAAAACTGCTATTTAAAAAAAAAAAATATTCAATTCTTTCGTATTGTATTGGAATTGCATTTATATAGCGCTTCAAACCCATGATGATGCTTTGAAAAAGAATGCTTTTTTGGAAGTGTGGCCTATGTAGGAAGTGTTTTGATGGCATGTGTTAGTGGCCAGAGAGGTGTTATTATATGTTGCATGCAGTTTACATTATTGTGCCTGATTGCGTGGGTTACTATGGAATCCACCTATGAGCGAGAGAGACGCAGCCTACAACATTCAGTGGATACAGATAGTTATGGTGAATACTGTACATATTCAGCCTGAGTACCAGATGAGAACTCCAAAGGCATGATCTGAATACACTATATTTAACAAAAGAGGGAGTGAAGAGGTAGTGTCCTAACCGAACACCGGGGGTGGATACGTCCTCCCCTTGTAATGTATCATAAACACTAGGATCCACCCTTCAGGGACTCAATAGAGGGTTTTTGATTCAAGGGTCATGTGCATTACCTACAATGGTTGGAAGCACATAGTGTTTCTTAAATACCCCTCACACACCAAAAGTGCCCTTGGTGTCATGCTTCATCATAGGGGTCTTCGCGCCCCTCTACGGGACGCGGCGTGCTACAACCTACGGATGCGTGGGAGCACTGATATTATTGACTATGTGTGGTGTAGGAATGAGTGAGTGGAAGGGTCAGGGGTGAGTGAAGGTGAGTTAAAAAAAATACCTATCTCCTGTGGAGTAGAAGACTTTAATATTCCATGGGGCCGGTATTGTTAAAAAAGTGGGTCGGAGGTGTGTTGCTTCAATGTACAAAGCCTCCTGTGTGTGTCAACATGTTTCGAAGCGTGCTGCTTCTTCTTCAGGACAGGTTAACAGATCCCTTACGTTCTCACATAGCTCTATTGACAATGTCAAATTTTATAAAGTGCTATATATACAGGTAGTAAATGCTACGTGTTAGAGACAGACTTGTCTTGATTAAAATACGATACCAAAAAGGAATATCCTAAAGGGTAATTTGTTGTATGAAAGGGCAATGCCTCATGAGCCTTTGAAATGAGGGGGACGAGTGCCTTTATTCGCACTATGCACTAGGGTACTGCCTTGCACGAACGTCTCCTCCTCGCGGCTCCGTAGATGGTTGCAGGCAGTGAGAGTAAATGCTCCTTGTGGTCCTCTCAGGACTGGTAGAAGCATAACCCATCAGCATGCAGTGGACAATATCAGCCATTGTAAATGATGCAGAATCTGACAAGGAACGTCAAAGAGTAATCAATATGCATACACCATATTGAATGCTCTTTAGGAACTAGACTGGAGTGATAGAGTGGTAGTCCACAGTTTAGAGCTGTTTACAATCAGCCAGGATCTCAGGGTCACAGTCAGTCATGCAGCCTCATTGATGCAGGCCCACCAAGAATCTAGCCAAACAACAAAAATTTGGCAACGCACACATCAAAGAGGCTGTGGCCTATTGAGCAACTTGTAAAAATACATTAACCCCTATGAGTCCATCAAGGAGCAGTGGCAGTGAGACCAAAAGAATTAATAAGTAACAGAGAAGTGTGTGTACAGAGCCCACCTAGATGTGGAGGAGGAAATACACAGGGATTATGTATGATAGGCACCTCACTGTCTGCTCAAAAGTGTCAACCCAGGGGTGGTGAACACACAACCAAAGGAAATTTACAAACACATCAATACATGGTGATTGTACTCTACCCAGACAAAGTTAATGCTCATATTAACAAAGTAACAGACACCTCATAAGAGGATTTAGTGGTGCCACCCAAGATGGCGGTGATGAAACAGAAGAATCTCTGCATACCTGTTAGACCTGGCATCTTTTGGAGTGGTTTTCCCTGTCTTTTTTGCCTCTGACCTGTTTTTGATTGGGTGCTGCCTTTCGTTTTTGCTGGCTTTAAGAATCTGGGCACTTTACCACTGCTGACCAGTGCTAAAGTGCAAGTGCTCCCTGTCTAAATTGTATTGGTGATTGGTTTATCTATGATTGACATATTTGTTTTACCAGCAAGTCCCTAGTACAGTGCATCAGGTGTGCCCAAGGCCTGTAAATCAAATCCTACTAGTCGGCCTACAGCACTGATTGTACCACCACCATGAGTAGCCCTGCAAACATGTCTCAGACCTACCACCGCAGTGTCTGGGTGTGCAGTTTTAAACTGCCATTTCGACCTGGCAAGTGCCCCCACTTGCAAGGCCCAAACCTTCCCTTTTATTACATGTAAGGCACCCCTAAGCTAGGCCCAAGGTAGCCCCATGGGCAGGGTGCAATGTATTTAAAGGGTAGGACATGTACTGTTGTGTTTTACATGTCCTGGTAGTGAAATACTGTTAATTTCGTTTTTCACTACAGCAAGGCCTATCTCTCCCATAGGTTAGCATTGGAGCTGCATTGTAACATCTTATAAGTGTACCTTCCAATTGGGAATAGATTGAGATTTGGAGTTTGGGGTCTCTGCAATCACAATTTAAAAATAAATCTTTTGGTAAAATTGGCTTTTATTTTGCTTGTCCGAAAATGCCACTTTTAGAAAGTGAACTAAACAGGGCACGCAATTGCGCACCCAACTGTCGCACTGCGAGATACGAGAATATTTCCATATCTTAAACACTTTTTTCAATAATCCTCTTTTTCAAAGTACACCGATCAGTGTTCAAAAACCTTCATCCAAAGTTCATCCAAGCTTCCAGTGTCACATACGAAAGCAGCGTAATTCCAGCATAATTCATTTCCTTTACTATTTCGAATGTCTCCTGCATGCCCTCCGGGACTTCAACAGCGACACATTGAAATGAATCATACACGACTAGTTGGCTCATAAAAGATATTTATTACTTTCCACCCAATGCATTTCAGGCCGCAAAGGCCTTTCGTCAGGGGTCACTGAAATGGATAATAAAACAGACATCTCAATCATCTGTACAAAACAAACTCTCTACATAAAAAGTGAAATAATGTGAAACGAAATAAAATTACACACCCAAATAGTTCTACCCTCTATTCACCCTTACTAAAAATCGAAACACAGAATACTGGTCCTATCCCTCCTCCAAATACTCCCTTGCCTAAACTCTAAAAAATTAAATAATCCGGCGTGTGAAAGCTAAATAAAAATCCCAATTACCTACTCCCCGTCCTAGCACTGACTGCGTCCCACCGTAAACCCATCTGTGAAACCCCGCTTATGCTCATAACAACCCCTAGTAAATCACCTTCAAAGCCGAAACCGGCATCCTCATCATGACGTGCAAAACATTGTGTCACTGCCAGCATTCAGTTTGACTCAAACCTTTCTGTACGTTATTTTATGAGCGCGTGCACTCGATAAAACAGGTGTGTTTAATCACATGACCTGCTCCAAATAAGATTCAAACGTTTAAAGAAACAGCTTCCAAAGTTGTTACGTGAGCACAAAAACAATCCCCATTCAGCACCCACTGCTTTGCGTGCACCAGTATCCCAACCCTGCTATACACACACCAAGTTGAATTTCAACCCTCCCAAATCAAAGCATGAATAAACACTAAAACATACCCAAAATTACATAAAATAAATACAGCTTCAATTAAAATACATGCGATAAATTGAATTTACGTGAAAAGAACCTCACATATCTACAGATTTGAGACACCCATTCAACTGACTATGTTGTTGCAGTCCATTATCATTCATGGTCGCTATATGAGCACCACTCAGGTATTTCATGTCCTCACGCTGCCTCCGGAGTGAAATCTGTATGCACAATCAATGTTTGATGCTATTCAATACTTATCCGTGGGGTGCTAACTTAACGTAGGGACAGTCTGTTTGTTAAACATGAAAAAAGATGCAAGAATGCACTCCTTCCCTTTAAATTTTAGTCGTTTGTCTAACTTGGTTGAAAAATTATTTTAAATAAATGCATGCGAACAGCCAGTGATCTGTCCCAGTTAATCACGATTCTGTCAAATTGCGTGCCCTGTTTAGTTCTCTTTGACAGAATCGTGATTAACTGGGACAGATCACTGGCTGTTCGCACGCATTTATTTAAAATAATTTTTCAACCAAGTTAGACAAACGACTAAAATTTAAAGGGAAGGAGTGCATTCTTGCATCTGTTTTCACTTTTAGAAAGTGGGCATTTTCTTGCTTAACCATTCTGTGCCTCTGCCTGTCTGCTGAATACACGTCTGGGTTAGAATGACAGTTGGGCTGTTTGTGCATTCACTCTAGACAGTCGCACAAAGAGAGCTGAGGTGTGCCCTGCATATCATGATGGCCCATCACCAGGCTGATGGGCCTTCCTGAGCCCAAGTGGTGGGAGGAGTTGTTACTGACACCTGAATAGGGTTGTGTCTGTCATCACAGAAAGCTGTCTTCACCCCTCTGTCATGTGTCTGGAGCCAGGCTGGGATAGGAAGGGTCTTGTGCATTACAAAGACTGTTCTTTGAAGTTTTCCTACTTCAAAGACTAAAATTGGTATAAGTACTGGACCTGTGACCCCATATCTTTAGAACACTTCTAGGTTGAGGACATTCTGCCAGGAACAATAGCTGGATTCCTGTCAGGAGATACTGCCACTTTGCTGGGTGCATTGCGGTGCTGGTCTGCTGCTGCTGCTTCTGTCCTGGGAGTGAAAAGACTGGACTTTCTACATCCTGCTTCCAAGGTTCTCCAAGGGCTTGTGTGTGCTTGCATCCTGTTAAGAAGACTCGGGGCCATCAAAGACTTCACCTGCCAGTGCCTGGGCTCTTCTCCTGAGAGTCCTGACTTGTCAAGTGGTGCCAAATTCAGTCCCTGGCCCCTTGGAAGTGAAATGTGGTGATGATAAGGAGAAAATACATGCATCAACTCCCAGCATCTGTCCAAATCGATGCCAGCAGTAACAATCAATGCATCGCCGGTGCCTGCACCAAAGCGTGGTACCCGCTTGACGCATTGACCACGACTTTCACCGCAGGCCCCAGCTTGCTGGGGCAGTCGTCAGACGAATCACCACAGCATGAGTTTTGAGCAACATGTCACTGAAGGCCGAGACACCCCTCTCTGACTTCAACGCAGCACCGGCTTCGCCGCTGTGGAATCGGCGCAGCATGTCTGGATTTTTGACATCGTTCCTGGGCACCGATTTCTTCGTGGACATGGCACCACAGTAAGGAACCAAGGCCATGTTTCTGGAAACCGATGCATCAGCTCCCCTCTTAGTAAGGAACCAATGCATCACCTCCCCTGCTTGCCAGTAAGGAACCGAGGACTGACCTCCCCTGACAGTAAGGAACCGATGCATGACCTCCCCTGTGTAGTAAGGAACCGACGCATTGTTTACTTTTCTGGCTCCTATCCTCCCCTGCACCTCATCTCGTCTTTGATTTTTGAGCAGCTAATGTACTTTGTCCTAAACAAATGCATCCATTGATTTCAATGGGAGAAACTTTCTTAATTGTTAAAAGTGATACCTTGACTTCTAAGCTTTAGGATGTGCCAGAACAAGTCAAAGTATTCACTCTTTTTGTGGAAAAAATTCCAATTTATTGCTTTCTTAAATAGTGTTATGATGCTTGACTCTCTTGAGGATTCCAAGTCATGCACAGCAGGTACGGGTCAAAGATCCCCAACACACAATTAAACATTTAACAGCCAACACGTGTTTCGCCCCCTCACATTGGCCTTCTGGCCTGGGGCTTCTTCAGGGCTGCACATTTGTGAAAAACAAACATAATAAAACAGCAACCAATATTGGGTACATTTACCTAAAGATGCAACAGGACAGGTGTGTACATTCATCACCCGGGATAGTGTAGTATAAAATAAAGTGTAATAGATTCGAATGGAAAGGAAAAAAGGAAGAAATAGATTAAGGGGAAGGAAAGAAAAGAGAATGAGGGAGAGAAAAATATAGGACCGTGATAGTAGTATAGACAGATTGAAAAGAATTTTTGGGAGAGAGAGGTTTGGGGCAAGGAAGTGAAGGGCGGAAGAGACGCGAAAATTAATAGCAAGGGAGACATTTTAGCCGAGAGAAAAGGCAGTAGGGCGAGGCGGAAAAAATAGATCAAGGGATGAATATGGTGATAGTCTGTGGGAAGGGAGAGTTGCGATTTAGTGGGGCATAAGGCCGGGGTATGTGAGAAGTGAGATAGTAACCAAAGTTGTGAAAGAAATTGAAGAAACAAGGTCAATAAATTAATAGAAAAGGTCCCAATGTCAAAATCAGTGTCAAAGAACATAACAAACATCATTATCAATTTCGCAATAAATCCTAGAGATACCTTTGTAGTTGTAGTGTCCAAGTCATAAGGTCATGTGCCATATAGGGATGAAAATATACAGTAATGCAAAAACATTCGAATTCATTCATGGTATGAGCGGCAGTGTACTGTTATTAGCAGACCTAACCTCTTACTCCTACAGGCAGAACTGAAATTCTGTTTGGTCTGGTGATCTAAGGAGTCATAGAACTCCCGTGGTGGATTATATGTAGGCTTTCCTGTTTTCAGTTTCTATTTTTGGTAAATTCTGGTAGGGTTTTTTCAGTTTTTTCAAGTGATTTCAGTACCTTAAAAAAACAGTGGTTATCAGTGGTTACACATTTTCACGCCATTAAAAACAACAGAAACAGTGTTTTTCCGGTGTTTATGGAATGTTTTGCTTTCATTATTGCTTGCTTTCTGACCTGATAGTGCATGGTATATAGACAGTGTATGTACAGTGTATACAAGGTCCAAATACATTTTTGCAAATCAAACTTATTGTAGAACACCATACAATACTTCCTTCAGTGAGTCTTTGGTCATGTGCGCTCGCTCTTTCCTTCTCATGTAAACTTTTTTCTCTGAAAAGGCCCTCTCAACATTGGCACTTGAGACAGGCAACGCCAAAACAGCCAGTACACAATTTGCTAACTCTGGCCACTGACATAGCTTTCCATGCCAATACTGATGCACTTGAAGATTGCGATTCTCTGGGCAGGTTCTGAAACATTTGCGTTAAACTGGGCGCTTATGCCCTCAGAGTTATTGAAGCGGTCAAAAATGAAGCAGAACGTTTGAAACTACGGAGAAGATTCCCTTTACGGAAGGGATCTAGAACTTGTACAGAGTACCACAGTGAGGTTTCATTGACTTCAAATGCCATGGTTAGTGAAGGGACATTTCTATGCATCATTGCAAGCCATTTCTCATACATTGTAAAATAAAAGCTCCTGAATTTCTCTTCAACATTGCTTTGCTTACCAAGTGGAAAGCACTCTAACATGGAACATGTTGCAGTGCCAAATTCACTAAAGGTGTCACCCAGCCTACTCTCAAGGAGATGTTTCACATCTACACCAATTATACTGAACACTTGGCAGACAAGAGTGTTTTCAGACTCTAATTTTTTTTATTATGTCCACTACAGCAGTTATGTTTTCCTGTAAAAATCTAAGAATGCAGTAGAGTTTTCTTCTCTTTTCACATCACCATCAACATGTGACCAAAGATCCTCACATTTCTTGCCTTTGGCATCATTACTCATCAAAAAGTCTGAAACGGTTGCCACATGGATAATATAGCATTCACAGCCTCTTCCCTTGGATTGAGAACCATCAGCTAAGTGTAAGTAACACAGTTGGGATGACTCTTTCTTTGATGCCATACAAAGCACAAAATGAGAAATATTTGCGTTTTAGTTCTAGCGCATAACAAAACAGTGTATCAAAATGGGCTAAAAGTCAAAAGCATCCTTCATTAACTCTGAAGATTGTAAGGATTCTTTCAGCATACCATCTAACAAGTGGCAAGGATCTCTTATAGGGAAGCACTTCAGCTCAGGTATTAGTTTTGACAGGTCATCAAACAACTTTTTCATATACGTAGCTGAATCACTGCAAATTCAAACAATATCACTCCAATCTTTGTTAAACTTGGAAAGAACCTTTTTGCAGCAGCATTTCAAGTGACACTGCATTCCATGTTTTCCAAAAGTCTGGTGTCATGTTTTTACCACTATCCCAGATGCTTGGTGATAGAACTCTTTTCACATATACTTGTCACTATACCTTGCATTGAATGTTTAAAGCCTGAGGTGTTGGCAATTCACCTACTATCAATACTGACTCACTAGAAACTGGGGGTTGATGTATCAAGGGTTTTTACCCATTCTCTGTGGGTAAATGTGATGTCACATATTGGGAAAGATTCTTATGAAACCAGCCATTTTACCTATCAGTGAAAGAATCAAACGCAGCCAAAATATCAAATATGATTTTGATATTTCCTGATTCTATACAGTTTATAAAATAATTAAACAAGAACTAAAACATGCTTCTAAACCCTGCAACTTTAGACCAAAGACCACAAAACTGAAAAAATCAAAAGGAAGAAGAAACAATATTTTAGTGGCATCCCTAAACAACAAAACTCAAGCAGAATAATGTCAGCCCAGTCTTTCTTGCTGCTACCTTGTATAACAATGTTACATTGTAATGGGCCCTTCAGGAAGAAAAAAAATGACTCTTTCACTCTCCTTTTCCTTTCTTTAAATGACATTTAGTTTGTGGTTGTACAGGTGTTTTTTCAGTGTTTATATATTTACACTGGTGATGGCTATTTCCCTCTCGGTGGGGTTTTATCAGTTATTATAGGTTTAAACCTAAAACCGGACAGCCTAATTATATGACTTGGAATCCTCAAAAGAGTCAAGCATCATAACACTATTTAAGAAAGCAATAAATTGGAATTTTTTCCACGAAAAGAGTGAATACTTTGACTTGTTCTGGCACATCCTAAAGCTTAGTACCAATAATGGGGAAGGGGTCTCCAATTGTCGAGAACAAGTGAACCACACCATATATGCTCTATTAACGCAGGATTGCTAAGGATCTGGACCCATTACCTCCATTCTCTGAATACTTTGACTTCTGTATTTTTGATTTTTGTCATTTTGGTCTTGTTTTATTCAGATAAACTGTTGTGAATGCCTTTTGTAGTGTTTTCACTGTGTTACTATGTGTGTGTGTTTGTGTGTGTGTGCAAATAATTTACACATTGCCTCTGAGATATGCCTGACTGCTCGTGCCAAGCTTCCAAGGGGGTGAGCAGGGGTTACAGCAGGAGTTACCTTAACTGTGTGACTCCCTTACCCTGACTAGAGTGAGGGTCCCTACTTGGATAGGGTGCAAACCACTGCCAACTAGAGGCCCCATTCCTGACAATACCCCTCAGTAGTGAGTCTATCCTGTACCACTCAGAAATGGAGGGTGTGTGCATCACAGACACATCAGTAAAGGGTCTTTGGAGTTCATCCAGCAGTGGTGAATGGACTATCCAAGTGAATTAACATTCACATTCGTATAGGGACTCTGAAGAAATGCGCTGAAGTGGTGAAGATGCAACTAAAGGACATTGAACGATACCTCAGGGAAAGGGTATATGGTTCACAATCCAGCACTGGTGGAGGTGTAACCCAAACACACCTTAGTAAAGGCTTAATTTTGTGCAACCCAGAAGCAGGGTATGCACAACCTAGACAGATTCACAGACACCTCAGTAGAGGGCCATCCTGAAGTGATTAAACCATTTGATTCATGAAAAAGGAGTGGGCAGGTGAGAAGTTTAAGAGGGGGTGAAGGGGAAAAGGGAAGAATGTCTGGCTCCAAGTCCTTTCCTGACCCTAACTGGCCCAAACAGGCAAACCATCTCAAGAAGATGCCTTTAACCTCTCTCATTCCTTTACCTGGAGGCTCAGACTAGATACCCTTGATGAAGATCTATGTCAATAGTGTCAGATAGCACAAGTGGAAGGCCATTGTATGGTGAAGGACTCAGGATTAAGTGGAAGGGAGGAGCAGGAGGAAATGCCTGAGTGACAACAGAACTCAGATCAGACTTGGTTTATTAGTTGCTCAGAGTGAGTTGGGGTGCTTCGTTTGAATCATGTGAAAAAGTCCCTGTGCTGTGGAGGGTGGGGAGTCTCTGAGGGCTTTGCTGTGGGCAGAAGGCTATACTTAGGATATGTCTAACCACAAAAAGCTGCTCCTAACTGAATTGCCACTACGAGGTTTGGGATGTATTTGTAAGTGAAGGCATCTCACAAAAAGTAACGGACTGGTCTCACACACCACCTGGTGTCATGCTTCATCATTGACCAGTCCTCGCCCTCTAAAACCTTGGTTTGATGGAGGGCGGGCATACACCTGACGACAGGGATGCACTTCTAAACTAAGTGGGGGCCCATAAACAAAAGTGTGGTTAAAAAACATTATAGTTATCTTAATCGTGTTTTTAATGTTAAAGGTAACTATATGATATTAAAATCAAGTGACGGTATGTGGGGGAATTAATGTCCCCTATCCGTTATGTGAGAGGTCAACATGTTTCTGCCTTAATGGCCCGCTTGGGTCCAGGGCATTCGTCAGGACCTAAAAAGAACATAGAGGGCTCCGTTCTTACCAGCTAGTGGTAAGAGTAAACCACTGTGTGGGCGTGAGCACTGCCACACTCCACAACTTGATGGCCTCTAATTTCAAGCCTGTAAAAGAGAAATTGATTGAGAGAAATATATACACTGCCAAACCTTCTAAGTAGTTGAGAACTGAACGCAAAACATGCATTGTTTCAGAAAAACATAAGTGACTACTTATGTGACATGTGACACTCTATTTGTGTACATGAAATCAAATAAAAGTGAGAATATAAATCTCACTGTTCTTACCCTAGATACCAAAGCTACTTGCCCCATGGGAGGAGGGGAGGGAAACCCCTGTAGTCAAACCCTGTTGAGAAACCATGGTACACATTTAAAATAATTCTCAATAAGAAAAATAATTCTCAATAAGAAAAATAATTCTCAATAAGAAAAAGAAGAAAAAAAAAAGAAGAAAAAAAAAAAAAAAAGAAAAAGGAAAAAGGTAGATGAAAGAACAGCCTTTACCAACGACTGGATTACCAGACAAGAAGCCAGCTTCCTCATCAATGAGAATCCTAGGATGCCCAGATTCTATACGCTTCCTAAGATCCATAAAAACCGGACCCCTCCTCCTGGTAGACCCATCGTATCCGGGATTGGATCAGTCCTGGAACCCCTTTCGCAGTTTTGCGATTGGTTCCTCAGACCGATTGTGAAGCAATCACATTCTTACCTTCGAGACACTAAAGATGTCCTTTGCCTTCTCCGAGATCTGGAAATAGACCCATCTGGAGATATATTAATTACAATGGACATAGAAGCCCTATATACAAGCATCCCACAGAGAAGAACTTTGGAAGTGGTGGAAAATATCCTTTTGAATATGGAGTGGAATTTCATGACCCCCAACATTTTGTGATGGAATGTGCTGAATTAGCGCTTACAGAGAACTTCTTTGAGTTTGAGGATTCCATCTATCACCAGATCACCGGAACTTCAATGGGCAGTACCTTTGCCCCAAGTATGGCATGTCTTTATGTCCAGCAATTTGAGGAAGACTACATCCTTAATCCAAATAACCGATTTCTGGAACATCTGAAGGTTTGGAAGCGTTACATTGATGACGTGCTGATTGTATGGCACGGAACAGAAGAGAGAGCAATGGAATTTGTTCAATGGGTTAATTCAATAGACAACCATCTCAGATTTACACACACTATTGATAAGAACCACGCAATCTTCCTTGATTTGGACATTACCATAACTCATGAAGGGTTTGTAACTAAGGTCCATAGCAAGACCACAGATAAAAATAGTTTACTTCTTTTTGAAAGCTACCACCCCAGGGCTTTGAGACAAAATCTCCCGGTAGGCCAATTCCTCCGAATACGACGAAACTGTTCCGATATGACAACTTATGTGGATCAGGCGGGAGAGCTGGAGAACAAACTTTTGGAACGCCATTATCCAAAGAAAATAGTGAGAAGAGCAAAAAAACGTGCAAGGAACAATTCAAGAGAAGCTCTATTAGAGGATGTAATTAAAGAAGACACCAAAAGACTGGTGTGCGTTACTACATTCACCCCGGCCTCAAACACAGTACAAAAAATAGTGAGAAAAAACTGGCACATTCTTAATAGTGCAGGCAATCAGTGGCAACCACCTCTATTTGCCTTCCGAAGGAACAGGAGTCTGCGTGATGAATTGGTACACGCAAAAACACCAACAAGAGAGGATGGAGAACAGCAGACCTTGTGGACCCACCCACGACCTGTGGGTCATTTCTCTTGTGGGAACTGCACTTCTTGCAGTCTCACCGCTAACACCAAGGAGGTAGACATAGGGACTGGAAAACCTTGGAAGTTACGAGGATTCAGTAACTGTAACACAGAGAATGTTGTGTACCTCCTAACCTGTCCTTGCGGCCTCAGATATGTAGGGATGACTACTAGGAAAATCAAGGTACGAATCAGTGAACATCGGAGTACCATCCGATGTAAAAAGAACAACACTAAACTGACGCGTCATTTCACAGAAAAAAACCATAATGACACAGACCTAAGATGGTCAATCCTAGAAGTGATGAAGAAACGCAGAGTTTGATCTTACAAAAGCTCTACATGTGAGGGAACAACGATGGGTGTTTCGTCTCCGCTCTTGGCAACAAGGCCTCAACGATGAAATACCATGGCTCCAGATGGGACAATAGGAATCCCTAAAATCCATCTTTAATTTAATTTCTACACATTATCTACATGTTTTGGGCACGCCTATTTTACCTTAGGATTCACTCTATAAAGCACTGACAATCTGTGAGGCTACATTTAACTGATTGAGACCCTCATTGTGCATATTTGAGTACTATACCCCCTATATAATAAAAAAAATCTATTTAAAATTTTTATTTATTTTTCCCAAGGGTGAGGTGTTAATTCCTGCAAACCAACACCCCCCCCCCCCCCCCCCTCCCCTTTCCCTCCCCCCCTCTCCCCCCCCCACGCCACCCTTTTTCTGACCGTGGTTGGCAGATTCATTGTTCTCCACTTTGAGGAAGAACACAATTTTTATCGCGCGAAATTTTCTATCGCGCGCTATTTAAAACAGTATAGAACATACGCGTATTTACAGCATTGTACATGCGCATACATTTAGCCACTTTGAGCATTTGTAGAAACTTGAAAAGGAAAGTTTCCTTGTTTGCAAGCATGCACGGCCATTTTAGAATCAGGCATTCGTTTCAATAGACACAGGAAGTCACAAACCTTTTTCCTACTGATTAGCTGTAGTTCACTCTGAGCATGTGCATACGATCGCCATGGGTAGGTCAGGCTGCCTTTTCTTGTGACACAGGAAACCAAAATCACATGATTATTATCAGCACCTGTGAACCATTTGGTGATAATTAGTGTGATAGAGTGCACTATATATAGCGCGACCTCCTTTACCTCATTTCTTCATCAGGGAGGACCGGGAGCAGTCGCCTAGGATCCACATGGGAAATTTCCCTTGATGCAGTAAGGGTGTGAATGAGAATTGTTTGAATGTATGGTTGTTCAATTACCTGATAGGCAGATGGTGTTGCATGTGTAGGTTTATTTTGCCACAGATCAAAAAACTGTTCTTTCATCTACCTTTTTCCCTTTTTCTTTTTTTTTCTTCTTTTTTTTTCTTCCTTTTTTTTTTTTCTTTTTCTTTTTTTTTCTTTTTTTCTTTTTTTCTTCTTTTTTCTTATTGAGAATTATTTTTCTTATTGAGAATTATTTTTCTTATTGAGAATTATTTTAAATGTGTACCATGGTTTCTCAACAGGGTTTGACTACAGGGGTTTCCCCTCCCCTCCTCCCATGGGGCAAGTAGCTTTGGTATCTAGGGTAAGAACAGTGAGATTTATATTCTCACTTTTTATTTGATTTCATGTACACAAATAGAGTGTCACATGTCACATAAGTAGTCACTTATGTTTTTCTGAAACAATGCATGTTTTGCGTTCAGTTCTCAACTACTTAGAAGGTTTGGCAGTGTATATATTTCTCTCAATCAATTTCTCTTTTACAGGCTTGAAATTAGAGGCCATCAAGTTGTGGAGTGTGGCAGTGCTCACGCCCACACAGTGGTTTACTCTTACCACTAGCTGGTAAGAACGGAGCCCTCTATGTTCTTTTTAGGTCTGACGAATGCCCTGGACCCAAGCGGGCCATTAAGGCAGAAACATGTTGACCTCTCACATAACGGATAGGGGACATTAATTCCCCACATACCGTCACTTGATTTTAATATCATATAGTTACCTTTAACATTAAAAACCCGATTAAGATAACTATAATGTTTTTAACCACACTTTTTGTTTATGGGCCCCCACTTAGTTTAGAAGTGCATCCCTGTCGTCAGGTGTATGCCCGCCCTCCATCAAACCAAGGTTTTAGAGGGCGAGGACTGGTCAATGATGAAGCATGACACCAGGTGGTGTGTGAGACCAGTCCGTTACTTTTTGTGAGATGCCTTCACTTACAAATACATCCCAAACCTCGTAGTGGCAATTCAGTTAGGAGCAGCTTTTTGTGGTTAGACTGTTAGTGTTGGAGGCTGCTAGCTCCTAAGACCCCGTGCCTCTCGTTCCCTTCTCCACACAACGTGGGGCTTTTGTGGTTATTATACTTAGGATATGCACTGCTCATTATCACAAAGGGAATGCAGAGACACACTCACCCAGAGTGATAAGCAACTAACTGCAAAGTGCGGGTCGACCTACTCCCAACGGACCTCCTCAGTGCAGTCCAAATACAGAAACGGGGCAAAGACAGTGACACCCACCAGAGGCGAAGTATAAATAAGACAGAGGCAGAATTAGCCATGATAGTGGAGAGTTCCTATCCCAAAGAACAGACTCTAGATAACCCAGACTAAATAACGCCATCCTCCAACATGGACTTGAAGCAGTTGATCCTGGAATGGTACAGTGCGATCACAGAAAAAATTGATGGTATTGCCATCCCAGTGTCTTTACTGAGGCACAGCATTGATAAAATAAGAGATCACACACAAGAGGTTGAGAACAGAGTAAGCACGTTTGAGGACTCAGTAGCTGAACACACTGGGCAGTTAACGGAGATGGGATTAAAATTGAAATAGCATCAAGAAAAATTAGCCGACTTGGAAGAGAGATCTCACCAGAATGACGTGCAAATTCTGGGCATACCGGAGGGATCATAAATGCAGCGGATAGAGACCTATATAGAATTGTTGCTGCCCACATTGCTCAAGGATTTGGGAGGCTCTCAGGAGATACAGATTAATAGGGCACTAGGACAGAAACCTCCCACCGGCCCCCTGCCTAGAATGATAAAGGCATGAGTACAAAGATATCAAGATAAGATCCAAATTCTTACTGCGGTGAGGCAGCAGGGTGAAATGGAATATAATGGCAAACAAATCTTTATCTCTCCTGATTAGAGCATCGCTACACAAAAGCAAAGCAAGGCATTTGAAGAAGTGAGGCATAAGCTGACAGTTAAATGTGGCCTATGCTTTACTTCATCCTGCCAGTCCTAGGGCTGACACCCAATGCAAAAAACACTTTTTTGTCTACTTGGAAGAAGCTTTGCACTATATAGAATCCTTGGGTACAGCTGAGTAATGTATGTTGCACTGTGTTTGCCCAAATAATATCACTGTTGTATGTGCCAAATTGTCATAAATGGAAAGCAACACAGATTAGATAGAGCAGAAGAAGCGGCATTGCATTCTGAGTTCCTGGTAAATTCTATCAGAGAAGAACATCTGTAGTTAGGACCGATAGTTGTGGTAAACCCAGGTGATCCCCTGACCTGAGAAGCCTGAGTAAACCACCCTATATGGGAACAGTTACATACTTATTATCATGGGTAATAAAGGGGAAGGGATCGTATGTGCTGCTTGCGAGGGCCAAGTTGGGGCAGGCCCTATGGGACGGGTGGTAGGGGGGTTAAGGGAGGATGGAAGAGCTCACTCATAGAAGTTTCTATGAAACAGATCCTCACACTCATTTTTCGGATGTCATTGATACTTGTAACACTTGATGGGACTCACAATAATATCATGGAATGTTAAAGGCATACACTGCTCCTTTAAACATCAAAGAATATGGTCAAACCTTAAATGTAGGCATGCCTAAATAGTAATGCTGCAGGGAACACATTTAATAGGGGAAGAACATGAGAAACTACAGACCAGATGGAGAAGTACAATCTGGCATACTAGCTTTATGTTAATAGCTTCTGGGGGGTGACTATCTGAATGACATCCTTGGTCCCTTTTGAAGCAGAAGCCACATTCACGGATATACACAGTTGCTATGTAGGGGTTGCTGGGAAATTGATTGGGAAATCTACACTCTTATTTAACACGTACATTCTGAATGTAGATACCTCTACCTTCTTTGATGAGCTAGTAACATTTCTGACTTGCACATTACGAAATATTATGAATGGGAGATTTCAATTGTCTCTTAGATGGATTTATGGCCAGCTCCAGAGCCAAGGTCAGAGGATTGGGTAGGTCCTTGCTGGCAGTAACAATACTATGGGAACTCTGGATCTTGTTGACATTTGGAGATCCTAACATGCACAAGACATGAGACCATAGTCATTTTCCTCATCCTCCACACAATACAATGTCCTGCATCGATTTTGTCCTAATACACGCAGAACACATAGTACAATTTGGGGAGGAGACATATTTAAATTGTTTGTTGTCAGATCACACACTCCTCTATGTAAATTTGATTGGGGAAATATATTGGCGTCTCAAACCCCAAATATTGCAAGACAGCCCATACCATTTAGACATAAGGGAGCCTATAAAATACTACTTCTCCACAAATGCAGGTATAGTTGACTCAGCAGGAACACTGTGGGAGACTCTTAAGGCAATAATCAGAGGGAAATGTATAAGCACAACACATGAGGTCAGGAAATCACTTACAACAACAATATGTAAATTGGAAAGCAAGATTCAGAAATTAGACAGACTAATAATGGAGGGACGAGGGAACTGGGAACCCTACAATAAATTAATGGAGGAACTCACACAGGATATGGATTGTTTGGGTAAACATATCTACAGGATTCACATAGAACTGCGGCATGAACAGGGAGACAAAGCAGGTCATCTGCTAGCATGCTTAGTAAACAGGGAGAAAGGCAACAAGACGGTGACAGCAATTCACAGTGAAATTAGACAGATCTTGGTGCCCCAAGCCTCCATTACTGAGAGGTTCAAGGACTTCTATGTTAAATTCTATACTATGCAAACAAATACAAACTGTCAGGAGATTGAGGATCTGTTAAAATAAGCACACTTGCCCAAGCTACTGGGTGATTTTGAAGAAGATCCTAATGCTCTATTGGACATTTTGCATATTAAATGGGGAATAAAAGGCACGGGTAAAGGAATAACTCCTGGAACTAACTGTATCCCCATTGTGTCCTATCAAGAATATTTAGCTATATTGGCCGCCCCACTATTAGACACGTACACCTAAATGCTGGTCAAAGGGACACTCCTAGACACACTCAGGGAAGTACAAAGAGCAGTCTTGCTAAAACCCAGTAAGGATAGTCTGGAATGATAAATGGGGACACCAATGTTTTGGGGAAAATACTGGCCAAGCGCTTGACTAAGGCTGCCGAAATGTTAGTCCACACTAATTAGGCGGGATTTATGGGAGGCCACAAAGCCATTACTAATATACAGAAAGCATTCCCAATCATGGAGCATGCAAAACAAACTGAGGAGCCTTTTAGAATGGTCAGCTTAGATGCACATAAAGAGTTCAACACCATAAAACCCTTGATAGATTTGCTCTGGTTGATAGATTCGTGAAGTGAGTCTCCCTATTATACACAGACAGTGTGGCACACATGCACATAGGCCAGAGCATGCTAGTTATATTGAAGATTCAGAGGAGGACTAGGCAGGGATGTCCACTATCCCTACTGATCTTTGCCCTAACCATGGAACCGCTAGCACAAAAACTCTGAGGAAGTCACAAGAGGGATGGTATACTACTTCTATCTAGCAAGGTATTAAACACATTATATGCTGATGACATTCTATCAATAATGCAAGATCCAACCGAAACACTATAGAATAGATGCTGAAGGATGTGGGTTGCCATTCAGGTTTCACACTTAACTTACACAAATCAATATTACACCCTGTGAATAATGTGCACTTAGGAAAGGACACTGAAATCCCTTTTCAAATACAAAACTCACCCTACTGGTATCTGTGAATTATCTTGAGTGGAGATTGGGACAAAGTATATCACTACAATGTGGTGACCTTATTGCAGAATATTGACAGGAGTGTCAGCAAATAGCTAATATTTACCATGTCACTTATGGGATGCATTGCCTCAAGTAAGATGATCATTATACCCAAAGTACTATATAAATATATTACAACATATTCCTATGTTGATCTCAGAGAAGTGTTTCCATAGTCTCAATGACTTACTGAGGAAACTCTACTAGGGGAATGGAAATGCCTGGATAGCATTTGATGTCTTACAGCTTCCCTGGGAAGAATGAGGTATGATGGCACCCACTTTAAGAGCATATTACAGGGCAACGCAACTGCAGTTTGTGGTTTCTTGGTTTAGTAAAGCTCAACCAGACTCCTTGAGCTGGTGATATGACCGTTAAATTTGTTAGCGAATCTGCTGGTGTCAAGAAAAAAACTGTCTCATATGCCCACACATCTACAAACATTTATTGCAGTATGGAAGAAGGCAACTAGACAGGAGGATCACAACATTATATACGCACCATAAGTCAGACCCTGGCGCATGGCTGTGTGCCCCAGTCTACTGATATTTTTTAAAGACTCCCGCAGAATGGAAACCTTAAACATTGGGTGATTTATGTGCAGAAGGCAGACTTATGAGTTTTGCAATTCCTGTAGGAAGTGGGGAATTGGAACTGCAAATGTTTTGATATATGCTGGGCTAGACACAGCTATTAAAAAAGAATTGACCTGATTTCTCACAAGAACCAAATGTACATACAGTGAACCAAGTGATACTAGGATTGCAACAAGGAGGGGGACTGATGTCTGAGCTTTACGAGGAGCTTCTTGCAAAGGAATCTAAGAGAGTAGAAAATTTGATGGTACGCTAGAGTAAGGATATAGGAGAGAAATTAGAGGGCCAGTAATGGGGTAGGGTATTCGTGAATTGAAGGAAAGTAACCAGAAGGGCAAGACTGAAATTAATCCACTACAAATGTGTTCACAGGGCTTACGTAACTCCCCACCTATTGCACAAAACAAATTCTGAACTTTCAGAACTATGGGGTCCATTACGATGACTGGCGGATGCACCTCCGCGATGCTGGCGGTGGGAGAAAACGCTGTTTTCCGCCCGTGAGCAGCGGTGCACCCGTCCGCCATATTACAATGGCCAAACCCAGCCCATTGTCCGTCCGTCCGCCGCGGTCCTACGTACACCGCCAGCCAAACGCGCCCGCCACCGCGGCGGAGACAACTAATCGAGAGCCACCGCCGTGCGCGATGACGTCTCTCCCTCCGTACAAATTAGGATGCGCGGAACAGCCAGGCCCACCGCAGTGGAGAAACTGGCCATTCTGAGCATACAGAAGCACCATAGCGGAGCGCCAAATCGATACCCGGAGCCGACCGCCATGGACCCTGCACTACACGTCTACCCGGCGCTGTACATGATACACCTACAGCAAGCCATGGACCGTCGCGGACGCCGACGCAGGTATGCCATCACACAACTCCGAAAACAAACACAACCCACAAATACTTGTCCGATGTAAGGTGCCTGCCCCCACCAGACACCCTCGTGGGGACAGGAACACAACCACAGGTGTAGCCACACATGTCCCACCTGCCACAAGGCCACCCCTCCACACCCAGGCCACCATGTCCGCGTCCCGGAAATAATGCCCAGTCCACGTGACCGCAGCGGTGAATCCGCGAGAACAAATGCACACAATGTAGTAGGCTAGGCCAGCGCAAGGCAGGGGCAGTGCCCAAAGTACACAGGGCAACACCTCCACACCCCACACACTAGGCCCACCCACACCATGAAGGGACATGCCACATGAGCTCCCTGTGCCCCCACATGCCCAAAAAGCAGACAGGTGAACACACACACTGCACCACACAACAAACAACTAGTGAGACAGCCACATCAGGTGTGGCTGCAGAGTAACACACAGCGTACAAGCACTGGGCCAGGGGAACACACACACCACAACAACACCACACTCATGGCAAGTAAACTGAGTACAAGCACAAATTAAACACACACAGACAATGAACAAACACACCAATGGACACACAGCCTGCCAAGTCACACAGACATACCCCACACTGACACACAGCAACAAACACAGACCACATGCCAACAGCAATGTAGGACAACAAATAGGCAACTCAAAGTCAGGTGCACACAAATGGAATGGCAAGGAGCTGAACACCAAAAATGTGTACATCACATGCAAGGAAGGAACACATTACATCCACCCCGCCCAAAAATTCCCACATGCAGTCACAGTGAGTGAAGTCAAACCACAGTCACCTCACTGCAACAACTCAGGGAGACAGCAAGGCAACCCATGAATAGGCACAGGGATGACAGGAAGGGTATGAAGTCCAACCCTGACCAGCCACACATCTGAATCCAAATACATCACAGGAGTATGTCAGCAGCACAACACACAGGGCCCATTGCAACACTCCATGACAGTCAAACACAAGTATGAACCTTCACACAACCCCCACACCCATCACACCAGCAGCACACAACACCAGTGACAAACACACAGAAGCTTGCCAATAATATCCAGTCAAGACACTGACAATCAAACACACCCCCTAGGTGGTATCCACAAACATCACACACACACACAGGTATGGCAGTACCACAGTACGCACAAAAACAACAGTCAAACACTGAACACAAGCAAAACACACACACAGAACTACTACAACAACAGACAAGACCTGTGCAGCTAAAAGTGCAAATCCAATGGGAGCACAGACACAACAGGAGTACACAACCACATCAGTCACAACACATGCACAGGCAAAGATATCAACATGCTACAACAGCCAAACATCAGGGGGTGCACAACAGGCAAGGACAAGGCAACATCAACACACAGCACTGCATGCACACCAAGCCTGTGTGTGCACAACACACATACCAGTTACAAACAGAGATGAGTGACACACCATGAACACACACAACAACAATCTAAACATCACACACACAACGACACACCCAGGAAGTCAATCAGTCCACAGCAAACACACATACTACCAAGCCAACACACACAGATGCAGAAGTCTGGAACACAAAAGTTGAAACAACATGATCAGAGGAAACAAGACATTGGAAATGTTGAAGTGGAAAATAGAGCATGTGTCACAGTAAACAATACCCACACAGTAACCCTTTATTTAGCAAGGACACTGACAAGGCAGACAACAGGAGTAAATATCTTCTTTTTATTTACATTTGACAAAGTCATGCAGCAAAAGTCAGACAAGAGCAAGGCCAGTGGCCAGGACACAGTGCAGGTGAGGTACATGAGAAGCTGCACAGGCAAGGGGCAAACAGCAGTGAACAGCAAGGCCAGTGGCCACTCCAAAGTGCAGGTGAGGGACATGAGAAGCTGCACAGGCAAGTGGCAAACAGCAGTGAACAGCAAGGCCAGTGGACAGTCCAAAGTGCAGGTGAGGTACATGAGAAGCTGCACAGGCAAGGGGCAAACAGCAGTGAACAGCAAGGCCAGTGGCCAGTCCAAAGTGCAGTTGAGGTACATGAGAAGCTGCACAGGCAAGGGGCAAACAGCAGTGAACAGCAAGGCCAGTGGCCAGTCCAAAGTGCAGGTGAGGTATATGAGAAGCTGCACAGGCAAGGGGCAAACAGCAGTGAACAGCAAGGCCAGTGGCCAGTCCAAAGTGCAGGTGAGGTACATGAGAAGCTGCACAGGCAAGGGGCAAACAGCAGTGAACAGCAAGGCCAGTGGCCAGTCCAAAGTGCAGGTGAGGTACATGAGAAGCTGCACAGGCAAGGGGCAAACAGCAGTGAACAGCAAGGCCAGTGGCCAGTCCAAAGTGCAGGTGAGTGACATGACATCCAGCACTGGGAATGTGTGGTACAGTACCCTGCCATGGTCAGCAACACACTCAGGGCATCAAAAATGGGCAGTCCATGGTACCACTGTGGGAGAGACATGTGTGTGTGAGGGTGACCAACACTCAGACTTGGCTGGCAGTATGACTGGGAGGTGGCTGTCTATTGAGGCCAGTTGGGGTACTGGCTCGGGGAGAGAGAGGCCCAGCTGGGGTAGAGCCATCAGTGTTCTGGGAAGCATGAGGGCTGCTAGGTCCAGGTGTGGTAGAGTCAGCAGTGGTTTGGGAAGCCGGAGGGCTGCTAGGACCAGGTGGGGTGGTGGCACGTGGAGGTGGACTCATGCTTGCACGAGACCCAGTGTGTGTGGGAGAATTTGGAGGGGTTCCCTTCCGCTTCTTGGGGATTTGATATGGCTTTCCTGTCCTGGGATTAATGCCAAGTGGGGTGTATACAACAGGCACACTCGTCACAAAAGCTGGCTCATGTGCAGATGCTGGTCCCCCCTCTGGGGACGTGCTGGATTCTTTGGGACGCTTGGCCCCACATTGCCTCTGCCCCTGCATCACCTGTTTACCCAGTGTCCCCCGTACAGTGGCCTCCTTACCCTGCTTCACAGGGCTCTGGATGGGAGTAGATGTTGTGGGTGAACTTTCCTTGGAGCTCTTCTTACGTGTACCCTTAGCAGGCACCTGTTTGCCACTGGGCACGGAAACTGTGTGCTTGTCTCTGCGAGACACTTTTGGGACAGGTGAGTCCTTGGCTGGGGATGCCTCTGAGGCATGTGAGCCTGAGGCCTGCTCCTTGCCCTGGGTGTGGCCTGAAGTGCTTTTGCCTCTGCGCTCTGGTGTGGGTTTACCTTTCTGTGGGGATGGTGTCTGCAGCCTGGACTGCTTGGGCTGCTGCTGCCGTGTGCTGCATGTGCTGTATCTGTCCCTTGATGTCTGGGGTGTGTGGTCACTATCATCAGATGCGGCCACTGGCAGGGTGGTGGGCCCAGGGACTGGAGCTGGACTATGGGATTGGGCAAGTTGAATGGCTGCTGTCACTGCAGAGGAGAGAGACTGTACAGTCCGGTGTAGCCCACCCACGTTGGAATGAACGCCCTCCATGTAAGCCACCACCTGTGCCAATTTTTTGTCATGGTCCAGGAAGGCATTGAGGAGAGCTGTCTGACCCACACACAGTTGGCGCAAAAGCTCCACAGACTCAGCACTGATGGCAGCAGAGGGGACAGTGCCAGGGGCAGCGCTGACTGGGGTGAAGGACACTCTTCCCTTTTTCGTGGTGCAAACACGGCCAGCAACAGTGGGAGTAGCAGGGAGGGTGGGCACTGAACGATGTGTGGTGGAAGAGGAGGCCGAGTCCCCGTTTCCCTCTGCAGAATACATAGAAGCGTCACCGCCGTCGTCAGATGGCGTAGAGGTCTGCGTCTCTGGCTGTGAGTCCTCTAGAAGACTACGGTCCCCCTCTGATGCGCTGGTGACATCCGTGTCACTATGCTGGTGTGCAGCAGTTGTGCTTGATGCCTCACCACTGGTGTCCGTCCCCTGTCCTTCCGTGCCCATGTGAGATGCTGCATGAGAGAGAGATAGAGGTCGGATCAGTACATTTGCATCAAGATTACAAATATCTGCAAGGGAAGCATCACTAATGATGAACAATCATCCATGTTGGACAACACCATGGGCAGTAACACTGTGCAACCTCAATCCAAACATTGAAATTACCGTGGCATAGTGCAAACATGGTCTAATTCACCCATGTGATGGACACACAGCCAATTAGCCTGTTGGTGGCTTCAGCTAACTAGACACACATATCCCTCTGTGCACACCTAGGGCCCTGAGGGGGTAAAGATTCTGATCACAACATGTTGCCACTGTCACATCTTGAGCCAGCAGAAGTGTCCAACACAGAGACAGACTCAAACATATCCGCACACAATGGCCATGAGCACATGCCATCCACCATGTCATATCTTGGGGCACAACTACAGTTGCACATTGTTGTTAGATGTGTAGCCAGCACCAATCTGACGTCAGGCAATGCACACATTGATGATGGCACACTCAGATCATGCACTCTGCTTGACCCTGACATGGGATGTCCGTGACGACACCAATGAAGATGATACCAGAAGGCCACAACTACAAATATGAACTCAAGGGCCATTACACCAATGACATGGGAAGGTACATGTCGGGGGAATGCATGACTACTGCACCCAACACCGCGGCCACTTACACGCCATTGCATCACACTAGCAACATCACAGCCCTGCACTGGCCTATGCTTGGAGCACATGCAGTCAAACAACACCCAAAGTCACACTCACAGAATACTCACCACCAGCTTGCTGCCGATGCCCCTTCAGACGTGCATCCAGTTCAGGCTGCGTCACAGCTAAAATGCGTGCCATTAGTGGTGTCGTGCTGCGCCGCGCCAACCTGCCGGACCGAGGGATCAGCCCCAGTGTCATCTCGGCCACGTTCCTGCTCAGCCGGCAGATGTCATCCCACCTCTTGTGACAGTGGGAGCGCCATCTATTTGAGACACCCAGTGCACGCACCTTGCATGCAATGGCCCTCCACACGGCCTTGCGCTGGTTGACTTTGAGCTGCAGACATGGGAGAAAAGAGGGTGCAATAATCAGTGTAACCTAACACCATTTCACAGTGCAGGAGCATGACACAGACTCATACCAACTTCAGCCCTAACTTCAACAGAGACAACAAATCTGTGACATTCAAACATCACCATGTGTGAAATACACATTAATGCATGCAGGTATGAGGGTGGACGCAGTACATGCCTATCTCAAAGCCATGCAGGATGCCAGCAGAGAGCAAAATGTGTATGCTGACCACATCTACTGCAAGTTTCTGGGAATACCAAGACATGCAGGACATTACTACATATGTCACTGTGCCCAAAACTGCGCAGCCCTCAAAGCACTTGCCCTTAAACTGCCACACTGTGTCATGGAGGTCAGATTGAGGGACATGACCTCACAAACGCAAACCCTCATCACAAGGCCTGTAATTTGCAATATACACCTCTGCAATGGCTCATTGACGGAGAGTCAAGAGGAAAAGCACAGATTTGACACTCTGTACATTCAGTGTTGTGTCACTGTCAGATTGGGCAGTGAATGTGCAGGCCATTTGGGGTCACACAGAGGTCCAACGTGGGGCATCTCATCTTTTACTTGGAGGGACTATTTGGAAACACAAACAGCGCCAACACATGCGAGTATGTGCACATGCTGGTGGTGATGGAAGGGTCTGGACACAAGAATGTTGGAATGTACAGTGTCATAGGTGATTGAGCAACAAGAGTGTCACCCTGGGGGACTGAGGTCCTGTGCATAGTGCAGAACTAGAGATGAGGCACATATTGAGTCAGAAACAATGCCCTAACTACCCTCTGGACAACGACACTAGCTAAGGCCACAGATGTGCCTGTGAAGGACATCAGGGACACACAAAGACATTCAGACTGAACTCACTGTCCTGACTCCTGAATTGAAAAGGTGCAGCCACACTGTATGTTTGACAAGACATCACATTTCCCTCACATCTGGATGTGCATGCAGGCAAACGTGTGGAATAGGCTAAACACACCTTCCCCCTGGAAACAGCATGCTAGGCAGTGCATGTCCCAACCCCACACTCTCACGCACATACTGCAGCAGATCAACTCCATGTGTGCCCCCCCTACACTCTCACTCACACCCTGAGATACTTACCACGACATTTGGCGCACCATATAGCCTTGGATACTGGGTGAGCACCTCGTCCACCAGGACCTCCAGTTCCTCGGGGGTGAAGGGAGTGGCACGGATCTTCTCAGTCCTCGCCATCACTGTGGGCAGGAGACAGCAGCAGTGGCAGTTGGTGGTGAGGGGTCTCAGGCAGCAGTCCCTGGAGGCAGCAGCAGGTGAGGGCTCTCAGGCAGCAGTCCCTGGAGGCAGCAGCATGTGAGGGCTTTCAGGCAGCAGTCCCTGGAGGCAGCAGCAGGTGAGGGGTCTCAGGCAGTAGTCCCTGGAGGCAGCAGCAGGTGAGGGCTCTCAGGCAGCAGGCTCAGTGAGCTGTGGCAATGTGTGGCTCCCTCACACACATATATAGCCCCCAGGGCTTGTGTCTGTGGTTCTAAGCTGCTGCAATTGGTGTTCCAGGTCTGCCTCATTCAAATCCATCCAATGACCACCTCCGCGGTGGCGGAGCACGCCTACCGCGATTTTCAAACTTGCATCAGGCAACCGGGATTGCGCTTCCCATTGGCTGGGAGGGCATGGTCCATGGCGGTGACACACCGCAGGGGACAGGCGTGCGGTACCGCGATGGTGCATCGTTCATGTGCATCCAATGACCGGCCCCGCAGTGGCGGAGCACGCCTACCGCGATTCTCAAACTTGCATCAGGCAACCGCGATTGCGCTTCCCATTGGCTGGCAGGGCATGGTCCATGGCGGTGACACAACGCAGGGGACAGGCGTGCTGGACCGCGGTGGTGCATCTCTCAAGTGCATCCAATGACCAGCCCCGCGGTGGCGGAGCACGCCTACCGCGATTTTCAAACTTGCATCAGGCAACCGCGATTGTGCTTCCCATTGGCTGGAAGAGCATGGTTCATGGCGGTGACACACCGCTTGTGGCAGGCGGTAGCTACCGCGATTCTGGGCACATGCATTGCTATCAGTGACCGGGATCTGGGTGTCGGAGCATGCCAACCGCCATTAGCCATGTGCATATGCCTATCAATCCCGCCATGGTGTCATGGGCCATGGCGGTGACACACCGCTGGTGGCAGGCGGTAGTTACCGTGATTCCGGGCACATGCATTGCTATGAGTGACCGGGATCTGGGTGTCGGAGCATGCCAACCGCCATTAGCCATGTGCATATGCCTATCAATCCCGCCATGGTGCCATGGGCCATGGCGGTGACACACCGCTAGTGGCAGGCGGTAGCTACCGCGATTCCGGGCACATGCATTGCTATGAGTGACCGGGATCTGGGTGTCGGAGCATGCCAACCGCCATTAGCCATGTGCATATGCCTATCAATCCCGCCATGGTGTCATGGGCCATGGCGGTGACACACCGCTGGTGGCAGGCGGTAGCTACAGCGAGGGTGCAACATGACTTTGTTGACTATGGGCGTGACAGTGATGTTTGAGCATGTTTAAGGCACCAATGGACACATTGTGCTGTGTCAATGTAATGGGTCATATCTGTACTCCGAACAGAGGTCACTTACAAAATATCATGGCACTTGATGAAATTCAAATGGGCTACAGTAAGTAATGACAGCCTAAACTTAATATCTAACACCAAATGCCACACTGAAAGTACTAATGGGGCACATTACTCCTACACAATTTCATATGTGAGCCCACATTTACACACATTTTCATATCTCACCCCCAAAGTTATCCCCAATTTCATATCTGACCCCCAAATTTAGCCCCAATTTCATATCTGATCCCAATATTTACACACATGTCCATGTCTCACACAATATGTCACTATACAGTACATGATTGTACAAACATTACAGCATTAATATCATGACTCACCACATGTGTCACACTGTTGTCTGTTTGGTATCACCTGGTACTGCCTTCATGTAATGTTATTGTTCGTAGTAGTAAATACTACAGTATATGTCCACATGGACATGTGTGTGCTCTGCATACTCAAGGATGTTAATTACATCACCGGCACACTTGGCATTCTGTACATCCTTATCATCTTTTCACTTGTATCCCTGCCTATGGGTATGTTTTGTCTCCTTATCTGCCAAATGTCATCACCATTACTTGTGACATTGTGTCTGGTATGTGCTCATGTTGTTCGGCCTGTCATATGTGATTTTGTTACATGTATATTTCCACAGTTGTGAGTATGTTGATAGTGGATTTGATGTGTGTGGTGTGTTACGTTGGTACCCACCAAGGACAGGTGCATTGACCTTGTCCACATGGAGAATGTTGGCTTGGTGAGGGACTGTAGCCAAATGTGGGTCTGGTGCTCATTGACTGTTAAGTTTGACATGGCATCTGTGACCAGTGGAAGGTGACCCACATTTGGCATGGACAGTTCAGCATTGCGTGTGCTTTCATGTGCAGTAAGTGTTTGCAGTTTTGGCAGTGCGCACAATTAGGACACGTGTGCAGTGATATTGAACTGACACGTGTGGATAAGCCTGCTATGGTGTGGTAGCCTTTCGGGGGCACAAGCTGGTCCTGCGCTGTGTGGGTGAACTGATGGTGCTGTTGACTCAAGCTAATGATGGCATCCAAGACAGGTGAGACATACCTTGATGGGGCTGGCTGTGGAAGCCATCTAACTCAGACTTTTGTGGTTCTAATGGTACCAGAGGCCAACAAGTGATGCACAGCCAGCATCTTTGTCTGCAGAGGAATGTTGAGAGTCCGCTTTGTTGTTCCTGACAGGCTGTGTGGCATGTGGCTCAGGATGTTTTTAATAGTAGTCCTTTGGTACCTGTGTCGTGCGATGACATCCCCTGTTGTTATGTGCATGAGGCTGTTGTGTCTTCGGTATTTACTCAGTATGTTCATGCGCTGACTTTTAGGTGTAGTGGTGTGGCTTTGTCCGGGTGGTGGTGTCGGTTGTTTCTGTGTCACTGTTGTGTGTCCATGCAGCTGGAGTGTTAGCTCCATGGCAAATGTTGTACTTCAGTTGTGTGTCTGGGCAGTGCTAGCTTCATACTGCATGTCATAGTGCAACTTTAGTGCAGATTGTCGTTTGTCTACAGTCCTTTTGGATCACGTACCTTATGCACTTTTTGTGTGCCACATTGACAATATGTGTGCCTGCTGATGATATTGTGCAGTTGTGTTGTTGTGTCTTGATTCACGTCAAGACTGCATATGCTGTTCATTATTAGTCATTGACTGACTTTGAATTGTGTGTAACAGCATGTATGGCATGTATACTGATGACAGTGGATATTGGCACCGGCTTGTGAATATGTCTGTGAGTGTCTCTATACTTGTGTGGATTAGCATTGGCTCACATTCCATGCTGAGTCCTTCAGCACTGGATAAATTGTGTAGTTCATGTGTCCGCTGTCATGTTTGCACAAGAATGTGTGGCACGTACAGCAGACATTTCGAAGCCAGCAGTGTTTCTGTTTCACACATGTCCTGTATCATTTACTGCCCGTGCTGTTTGCACCAGATTCTGGAATGTGACTATTACCATTCACAGACACAGTTTCCATGTTTGTTGTTCTCACAGTGGTAATACTGAAGAACTGTAGTACAATGTGATCTGTATGTGTCACGACTATTGACTTGCATTGTGATGCCAGTCAATGTTAGCGCTGTGTGAATCAGAAGCTACGGAGTTGTGCACAACTCATGGTCTGTTGCAATGACGTGTCCCCTTTCATCTCACCTAGGAGGCGACCTAATGTGTATCGACCTGTCACCCAGCTGGCTAACATTGAGGATGATGACGTGATACGCAGATTCCGTCTGGACCGCACGAACATCCAAGACCTGTGTGCCATGTTGGATCCTCACCTGCGGGCTGGCAGGACATACCCAACAGCATTGACAACCGAAACCAAGGTGATGGCGGCACTGCATTTCCTGACTAGTGGGTCATTCCAGGAGACAGTGGGCATTGCAGGGGGGATGTCTCAGCCCACCTTCAGCATGGTGCTAAGGGATTTCCTGTTGGCCATGATGCGATACAAGGACCAATACATCAGTTTTCCAAGGCGTGCGGCTTTGGCGGATGTAAAGGCGGATTTTTATGCCCTTGGCCACATCCCAAATGTTGTAGGTGCTATTGACTGCACACATTTTGGCCTGGTTCCACCACAGGCACGGGAACACATCTATCGGAATCGTAAACATTCCCATTCCATCAATGTGCAGGTGGTGTGCCAGGCCGATATGATCATATCGCATGTATGTGCCAAGTTTCCGGGCTCTGCACATGATTCATACATCCTGCACAACAGCATTGTGCCCCAGCTGATGGCCAATCTACTTCCGGAGCGGGCATGGATTGTGGGTGAGTAGGCAGAGTCAAGTTGTGTGCTGTGTGTGCCATGCTGTCCTCTGCCCCAGTTGTATTACTGAATCGTGATGTTTATTTCACACCTAGGTGACTATGCATATCCCAACAGACCGTGGTTGCTGAGCCCACTACGCAATCCTAGGACACCGTCTGACGTCCGCTACAACAATGCCCATGGTAGAACACGTCGGGTGGTGGAGCGAACCTTTGGTCTCCTAAAATCGAGATTTCGCTGCCTGGACCGGACCGGAGGGGCACTCATGTACTCACAGAAAAAGGTGTGTCAGATAGTGGTAGCATGCTGCATGCTGCACAACTTGGCCTTACGGAAAGGGATACCCATGATCCTGGACGATGATGACCAGCCAGGGCCCCCCCCTGCGATACCACAAATGTCCAGTGACAAGGATAGTGGTGAGGAGGAAGGTGTCGACCAGCGTCAGCAGCTCATCAACCGCTACTTCACTTGAAGGTGGGTGACGATGTACAACTGGTCCATTGTCTGTTGATGTAGTTGTTTGGGTGGAGGTCTATGTGATCTTTGTGAGTGCATCCTGTTGTTGACTCAGTGCTGGCTGCCTATGTGTTGGATACAGGGTATGTAGGAACTGCTACATGTTGGTACTGTTGCACATTGTTATGTGTGCATATTGTTGTACAGTGAGGACATGTGTTGTGTGATGGCTGTGATGCCACCACCTGACTATTGACTTTTGTTCTGTTGTCTTTTGCTAGGTCCCTTCTGCCTCCCCTTGCCTACAGAGGACCCATGCTCCTGTGACATTGTAACCATGGTAAACATTGCACATACTCTGATAAACATGGAGCAGACTCAACCACCTTTTTGCGTTTTTGTAGTTTATTTGCAATGGGTATCTGTGAGAGGGAAGTGGATATTTACATATGTGTGAATGGTGAATCTATGAGTTGGCAGTGATGGTAGATAAGACAATCAAGTAGGCACCACATTGCTGTGGTGACACAGTCCAACAGACGGATGCCATTTCCATGGCAGTGTGGGTAAGGACAGTGTTCCAAGTCAATGGCAGGTTGAAGAGTTTTGCCATCATGGCTGGCTCCTTGACTGGCGTTTGGCAGGTGCTTTGCCACGGGTGAGTCCCAAGTTTTTCTTTGGACGGCCCCTCCTTCTTTTGGCAGGGGGGGCATTGTCTGCTAGGCCACTGGGGTCTGAGGAGTCACCCCTCTCCGTGCCCGCAGGGGTGGATGATGAACTGTCATCATGCAGGACAACGGGGGGAGGTGGAGGTGTGTGATGTGGCACTGGCCTATCCCTCTGTACCACCACAAACTGGCCGATGAGGTCCACAATTTGTCCCATACGGTTGTCCATGGACCTCAGCAGACGTTGGAGCTCCAGGGCATCTTCGTGGGCCTGGCCCATTTGTGCCTGTATTCGTTCATAGGCACCCACGACTCTGGTGATGTTAGCCAGGGCTTCGGTCACGGTGTCCGGTGTTGGTGGAGTCCCACTTGTCCTCCCACCTGCCCTGCTGTCACTGGCCTGTTGCCTCACCACTCTACATCAAAAAGAATCCATAGGTGACGGATCAAAAGAACCTAGCCAAGAAACAAGGGTGGGTTCACCAATTGGGGTGAAGGCCACCTCTGCTGGTAGAAAAGAAAAATTTCTTTTCTTGTGTCCCCTCACTCACCCAGGGTTGCCCCTAGGTGACATGCTTCATCATTGGGGCCATCCCAAACATCTACTGATTGGGGCGTGCTGCGACTTGCGGATTTACGTAGGAGCACTTACCTTGTGAGGCTATGTGTCGTGCAGTGTAGGGGGGAGTGGTGTAAGTGATGTTTTAAAAAATTACCTAACTAGTGAGCTATTGTTTTATTCCTGCTCCTAGTTGGTAGGGATAAAAAGGGGGTTAATAAAAGGGAAATGTAACTGTTATGTAATTATAATCCCTTATATTATGTCAACATGTTTCAAGGTATCCCCTAAACCTTTTCTTCAGGACAACAAAGGGACCAGCCCTTTGTGTACCACTCCGTGCCGGACCTATAATAAAGTGAAGTGAAAAATTATTAATGCACACCTATTGTGTGAGCATTGGGAAAAATATATACATACGGTTGCTTCTGAACACGTAGTAACTGTCATTGGGAAGAAAAAGCAAAATGCAAATTAATACATACTGCCTGCCCAACGTTCTTGTGGGCAGGTAAAGGCGTTACGCTGCGCGTAAAAGAAGGTACTTCATACTATGGTGTAAGTGCCCTTGAAAGCAAAGTTAGTTAGTGCTCAGATCTTGTGTGGGTAATACTACACATGATACCTTAATTGTGAGCAGGCAAGGTTGAAAAGACATAATTTAAAAACACTTGTAGTCAAGGACAAAAAGGACACACACAACATGTAACATAAAATCGATTTCTTTTTGAAACATACTTATTTTTTGGCAAAATTGCGCCTCATGGTCTGTCTGGGTGGAGGGGTCTGTAGAAACCCTATATTATAATAATAGACAAAGGAATGAGATAATGAGGATTTGTTATAAGCCACTCATTGCTTGTGCCTTCCTATGACTGGTTTAGAAAGAGCAAATGGAATTTAGTAAAAAAACAAGTAAAGTTATGTAAATTCCTGTAGGGAGAAAAAAATTGATGATGTCCTGTAGGGACCTATTCAGTCCCAAGGCAGACCGCATCTTAGCATGTCTTTGCCTTAGTGCCGGTATAAGTAGTCTGAAAAACAGCCGAGTCATTCCCTCGTGCTGTTAGAGACTAGAGCGTGTAAAGCGTAGTCTCGTGTTGTGGTGTAAACGGTCCACCATGTTGTTGGTATTTTATGAAATGGGGGTGTGATTTTTGAAAGTCTAAATTACTAATTAGAGTGCAGGAGTACCTTATACGAAAAAAGAGAAGGACGCCCGGTATTTAATCAAAATAGGTTGGGGTCAGTATCGAACCCTGGTCAGAGGGACACCGTGAGTTTCTTAAATAGCGGCCATATTGGAATGGTCGAAAAAACAATAAATAGAAAAAGAAAAGGAAAAAGGCTAGGGATGTTTTGTCATACTGCCTTCAATTTTATCAAAAAACGAGGTAGAGGATTTCATTGCCTTTGTTCTTGATTTAGATTTTCATAAAATTCCGTTAACCCCTTCACTGCTAGGCCTTTTCCCCCCTGTGCTAAGCCTTTTTTGGCTATTTGGGGTAGTGCGCGCTTAGGCCCCTGTAACATTTTGACCACATAAGGTATCCACGCCAAATTTGCGTCCTTTTCTTCCAACATCATGGGGATTGTAAAGGTACCCAGGGTTTGTGGATTCCCCTGGAGGGGTCCCAGAAATTAGCCAAAATACAGCTAAATTTTGGTTTTTTGGGGGAAAATGCGAAAAAGGGCTGCAAATGAAAGCGTCTGGATTTTTCCCTGCAAATGGTATCAAAAAAGGGTTTGTGGGGCTGAAATCACCATTTTCACAGCTTTTAGGGAATGACAGACTTTTGTCAGAAAACCAACATTTTTTACACAGTTTTGGCATTTTTCTGGGACATAGCCTATTTTTGCTATTTTTTGTGCTTTCAACCTCCTTCCAGTTAATGGTAGAAATGGGTATGAAAGCAATAATGGATCCTAGACAGCTATACATTTTAGAAAAGTAGACAAAATTCTGAATTCATCAAGGGGTCACTTGTGTAGATCCATCAAGGTTTCTTTATAGAAACTAACAGTTAAATGTAGGAAAAATTAAAAATTAGTTGAAAAAAACAGCCTTTTGTGTCAACGTTTTCACCTGTAACTTCTTCTAATTATGACAGCTCTTTGAAATCAATATACCATTACATCCGCTGGACCTTACTGGTTGTGGGGATATATAGGACTTGTAGGTTCACAAAGAACCCGACGAACCCAGAGCCAATAACTGAGCAGCGTCTTGCAATGGTTTTTTATTATGTACCAGGTATATAGCAATTATTGTGGGAAAATGTATACATGGAAAAATCGGTATGAAAGACACCTATGTATTTCTGAAATGGGAACAAAATATAGAGTTTAGAAACAGTAGATATTTGCACATTTCCGAAATTGGGAATACTCATACTAGCATGAGAATTATCGGTCATTTTTTAAAATGACTTCTTTTACACAATGTCTTTCATTTGGAAGGCAGAATGCATCGAAAGTCAATAGGTAATAACAGTTGCTTTACAAATCTGAATTACCCCAAGTCTCCCGATAAAAATGGTACCTCACTTGTGTGGGTAGGCATAGTGCCCACGACAGGAAATGGCTCAAAACCCAACATGAACACACCACATTTTCACAATGAAAAATTACCCTTTTTTTGCAAAGTGCCCAGCTGTAGTTTTTGAACCCTAGCTCTGCCGGCACCTAGGGAAACCTAGCAAACCTATACATTTTTGAAAACTAGACACCCAGGGGAATCCAGGATGGGGTGACTTGACTGACTCTCACCAGGTTCTGTTACCCAGAATCCCTTGCAAACCTAAACTTTTGTCCAAAAAAACACATTTTCCTCACATTTCTGTGGTGGAAAGTTCTGGAATTTGCGTGGATCCACGAATTTCCACCCACCCCGCGTTCCCCAAAGTATTCCGAGAAAAATGGTACCTCACTTGTGTGGGTAGGCATAGTGCCCGCGACAGGAAACGGCGCACAACGCAACGTGGACACACCCCAATTTCACAGTGAAAAATTACCCTTTTTTGACAAAGTGCCTAGCTGTAGTTTTTGAACCCTAGCTCTGCCGGCACCTAGGGAAACCTAGCAAACCTATACATTTTTGAAAACTAGACACCCAGGGAAATCCAGGATGGGGTGATTTGACTGCCTCTCACCATGTTCTGTTACCCAGAATCCCTCGCAAACCTAACAAATTGTCCAAAAAAACACATTTTCCCCACATTTCTGTAGTGGAAAGTTCTGGAATCTGCGTGGATCCACTAATTTCCACCCACCCCGCGTTCCCCAAAGTCTTCCGAGAAAAATGATACCTCACTTGTGTGGGTCGGCCTAGTGCCCGCAACAGGAACCGGCGCAAAACGCAACGTGGACACACCTCAATTTCGCAGTGAAAAATGACCCTTTTTTGGCAAAGTGCCTAGCTGTAGCTTTTGAACCATAGCTCTGCCGGCACCTAGGGAAACCTAGCAAACCTATACATTTTTGAAAACTAGACACTCAGGGGAATCCAGGATGGGGTGACTTGACTGCCTCCCACCAGGTTCTGTTACCCAGAATCCCTTGCAAACCTAAACAATTGTCAAAAAAACCACATTTCCCCACATTTCTGTGGTGGAAAGTTCTGGATTCTGCGTGGATCCACAAATTTCCACCCACCCCGCGTTCCCCAAAGTCTTCCGAGAAAAATGGTACCTCACTTGTGTGAGTCCGCCTAGTGCCCGCGACAGGAAACGGCACAAAACGCAACGTGGACACACCTCAATTTCGCAGTGAAAAATGACCCTTTTTTGGCAAAGTGCCTAGCTGCAGTTTTTGATCCATAGCTCTGCCGGCACCTAGGGAAACCTAGCAAACCTATACATTTTTGAAAACTAGACACCCAGGGGAATCCAGGATGGGGTGACTTGACTGCCTCCCTCTAGGTTCTGTTATCCAGAATCCCTTGCAAACCTAAACAATTGTCCAAAAAAACACATTTTCTCCACATTTCTGTGGTGGAAAGTTCTGGAATCTGTGTGGATCCACAAATTTCTACCCACCCCGCGTTCCCCAAAGTCTTCCGAGAAAAATGGTACCTCACTTGTGTGGGTCGGCCTAGTGCCCGCGACAGGAAACTGCGCAAAACGCAACTTGGACACACCTCAATTTCGCAGTGAAAAATGACCCTTTTTTTGGCAAAGTGCCTAGCTGTAGTTTTTGAACCATAGCTCTGCCGGCACCTAGGGAAACCTAGCAAACCTATACATTTTTGAAAACTAGACACCCAGGGGAATCCAGGATGGGGTGACTTGACTGCCTCCCACCAGGTTCTGTTACCCAGAATCCCTTGCAAACCTAAAAAATTGTCAAAAAAACCACATTTTCCCCACATTTCTGTGGTGGAAAGTTCTGGAATCTGCGTGGATCCACAAATTTCCACGCAGCCCGCGTTCCCCAAAGTCTTCCGAGAAAAATGGTACCTCACTTGTGTGGGTCGGCCTAGTGCCCGCGACAGGAAACGGCGCAAAACGCAACGTGGACACACCTCAATTTCGCAGTGAAAAATGACCCTTTTTTGGCAAAGTGCCTAGCTGTAGTTTTTGAACCATAGCTCTGCCGGCACCTAGGGAAACCTAGCAAACCTATACATTTTTGAAAACTAGACACCCAGGGGAATCCAGGATGGGGGGACTTGACTGCCTCCCACCAGGTTCTGTTACCCAGAATCCCTTGCAAACCTAAAAAATTGTCAAAAAAAACACATTTTCCCCACATTTCTGTGGTGGAAAGTTCTGGAATCTGCGTGGATCCACAAATTTCCACCCACCCCGCGTTCCCCAAAGTCTTCCGAGAAAAATGGTACCTCACTTGTGTGGGTCGGCCTAGTGCCCGCGACAGGAAACGGCGCAAAACGCAATGTGGACACACTTCAATTTCGCAGTGAAAAATGACCCTTTTTTGGCAAAGTGCCTAGCTGTAGTTTTTGAACCATAGCTGTGCCGGCACCTAGGGAAACCTAGCAAACCTATACATTTTTGAAAACTAGACACCCAGGGGAATCCAGGATGGGGTGACTTGACTGCCTCCCACCAGGTTCTGTTACCCAGAATCCCTTGCAAACCTAAATAATTGTCAAAAAACCCACATTTTCCCCACATTTCTGTGGTGGAAAGTTCTGCAATCTGCGTGGATCCACAAATTTCCTCCCACCCAGCGTTCAACCAGGTCTCCCGATAATAATGGTACCCCACTTGCGTGGGTGGGTCAAGGATCCGCGACAGGCAAGGGCCCAAAAGCTATTGAGGCGACATCAAAATTACCTATCACAAACCAACCTGGTTTTGCATGGGGGGTCCCATTAGTTTTTGGCCCGGGGCTCGGCAGCCATCTAGGAAACCTACCTAACCCACACATTTCTGGAAACTAGACACCCGGGGGAGTCCAGCGAGGTATGGCTTGCGTGGGTCCCCCATCATTCTCCTACCCAGAATTCCCTGCAAACCTCAAATTTCGCTGAAAAATTTACTTTTCCTCACATTTCTGTGGTGGAAAGTTCTGGAATCTGCGTGGATCCACAAATTTCCTCCCACCCAGCGTTCCCCCAGCTCTCCCGATAGAAATGGTACCTCACTTGCGTGGGTGGGTCAAGGACCCGCGACAGGCAAGGGCCCAAAAGCTATTGAGGCGACATCAAAATTACCTATCACAAACCAACCTGGTTTTGCATGGGGGGTCCCATGAGTTTTTGGCCCGGGGCTCGGCAGCCATCTAGGGAAACCTACCTAACCCACACATTTCTGGAAACTAGACACCCGGGGGAGTCCAGCGAGGTATAGCTTGCGTGGGTCCCCCATCATTCTCCTACCCAGAATCCCCTGCAAACCTCAAATTTTGCTGAAAAATTCACTTTTTTCTCACATTTCTGTGGTGGAAAGTTCTGGAATCTGCGTGGATCCAGAAATTTCCTCCCACCCAGCGTTCCCCCAGGTCTTCCGATAAAAATGGTACCTCACTTGCGTGGGTGGGTCAAGGACCCGCGACAGGCAAGGGCCCAAAAGCTATTGAGGCGACATCAAAATTACCTATCACAAACCAACCTGGTTTTGCATGGGGGGTCCCATGAGTTTTTGGCCCGGGGCTCGGCAGCCATCTAGGGAAACCTACCTAACCCACACATTTCTGGAAACTAGACAACCGGGGGAGTCCATCGAGGTATGGCTTGCGTGGGTCCCCCATCATTATCCTACCCAGAATCCCCTGCAAACCTCAAATTTTGCTGAAAAATTCACTTTTTTCTCACATTTCTGTGGTGGAAAGTTCTGGAATCTGCGTGGATCCACAAATTTCCTCCCACCCAGCGTTCCCCCAGGTCTCCCGATAAAAATGGTGGTAGGCAAATTTTAATTAGGGTGGGGGCTGCCCAAAACAGGCATGCCAATGCCCCCACCCTAATTCAAATTTGCCCAAAACAAATCCCTGGCGACTAGTGGGCTTTTTGCCCCCCCGGCGGGGCAGATTGAGGGCTAATGCCCCCATCTGCCCCCCGCGGGGGGCAGAAAGTCCACTGGACGTCAGGGAGTTTTTTGGGCAAATTTTAATTAGGGTGGGGGCTGCCCAAAACGGGCATGCCAATGCCCCCACCCTAATTAAAATGTGCCCAAAAAAAACCCAGGCGTCTAGTGGGCTTTTTGCCCCCCCCGGTGGGGCAGATTGGGGGCTACTGGCCCATCTGCCCCCCAGGGGGGGCAGAAAGGCTGTAATTGTTGTGGGAGGGGGTGGGGGCATGGGCATGCCCATTTTGGGCAGCCCCCACCCTAATTCAAATTTGCCCCAAAAAAATCCCTGGCGACTAGGGGCTTTTGCCCCCCGGTGGGGCAGATTGGGGGCTAATGCCCCATCTGCCCCCCAGGAGAGCAAAAGCCCACTAGGCGCTCAGGGAGTTCTGGGCAGATTTAATTAGGGTGGGGGCTGCCCAAACGGGCATGCCAATGCCCCACCCTAATTAAAATTTGCCCCAAAAATCCCTGGCGTCTAGTGGGCTTTTGCCCCCGGGAGGCAGATTGGCGGCTACTGCTCTATCTGCCCCCAGGGGGGACAGGAAGGCTGTTATTTTTGTGGGGGAGGGGGTGGGGGCATGGGCATGCCCGTTTTGGGAGCCCCACCTAATTCAAATTTGCCCCAAAAACTCCCTGGCGTCTAGTGGGCTTTATGCCCCCCGGCGGGGCAGATTGAGGGCTAATGCCCCCATCTGACCCCCAGGGGGGCAAAAAGCCCACTAGATGCCAGGGAGTTTTGGGCAAATTTTAATTAGGTGGGGGCTGCCCAAAGCGGGCATGACAATGCCCCCACCCTAATTAAAATTTGCCCAAAAAATCCCTGGCGTCTAGTGGGCTTTTGTCCCCCGGGGGGCAGATTGGGGGCTACTGCCCCATCTGCCCCCAGGGGGAGCAGGAAGGCTGTAATTTTTGCAGGGAGGGGGTGGGGGCATGGGCATGCCCATTTTGGGCAGCCCCACTCTAATTCAAATTTGCCCAAAAAAATCCCTGGCGGCTAGGGGCTTTTTGCCCCCGGCGGGGCAGATTGGGGCTAATGCCCCCATCTGGCCCCCAGGGTGGGACAAAAAGCCCACTAGACGCCAGGGAGTTTTTGGGCAAATTTTAATTAGGGTGGGGGCTGCCCAAAGCAGGCATGCCAATGACCCACCTAATTAAAATTTGCCCCAAAAATCCCTGGCGTCTAGTGGGCTTTTTGCCCCCGGGGGCAGGAAGGCTGTTATTTTTGCGGGGGGAGGGTGGGGGCATGGGCATGCCCGTTTTGGGAGCCCCCACCCTAATTCAAATTTGCCCCCAAAAAATCCCTGGCGTCTAGTGGGCTTTTTGCCCCCCCGGCGGGGCAGATTGGGGGCTAATGCCCCCATCTGCCCCCCAGGGGGGGCAAAAAGCCCACTAGACGCCAGGGAGTTTTTTGGGCAAATTTTAATTAGGGTGGGGGCTGCCCAAAACGGGCATGCCAATGCCCCCACCCTAATTAAAATTTGCCCAAAAAAATCCCTGGCGTCTAGTGGGCTTTTTGCCCCCTCGGGGGGGCAGATTGGGGGCTACTGCCCCATCTTCCCCCAGGGGGGACAGGAAGGCTGTTATTTTTGCGGGGAGGGGGTGGGGGCATGGGCATGCCCGTTTTGGGAGCCCCCACCTAATTCAAATTTGCCCCAAAAAATCCCTGGCGTCTAGTGGGCTTTTTGCCCCCCGGCGGGGCAGATTGGGGCTAATGCCCCCAGCTGCCCCCCAGGGGGGGCAGAAAGTCCACTAGACACCAGGGAGTTTTTTGGGCAAACTTTAATTAGGGTGGGGGCTGCCCAAAATGGGCATACCAATGCCCCCACCCTAATTAAAATTTGCCCATAAAATACCTGGTGTCTACTGGGCTTTTTGCCCCCCCCGGGGGGGCAGATTTGGGGCTAATGCCCCCAGGGGGGGCAGAAAGGCTATCATTTTTGCGGGGGGTGGGTGGGGGCATGGGCATGCCCATATTGGGCAGCCCCCACCACAAATTATAATTTAAAAAAAATCCCTGGCATATAGTGGGCTTTCTGTAAATTTTGCGGGGTGGGGGCATGGACATGCCCTTTATGGGCAGCCCCCACCCTAATAAATTATGGGGCAAACAAAAATATCCCTAGGGGTCTAGTGGGCTTTTTGCCCCCCCGGGGGGGGCAGATTGGGGGCGACTGCCCCCATCTGCCCCCAGGGAGGCAAAAGTCTAAATCGCACCAAAAAAATTGGGGGAGCAAAGCCCTTGCCCAAGGGGCCGCTCCCCCTCCCTGGTGTCTAGTGGGTGGATCCCTGCTTGGGGATCGCCCTCCTGGGGTGATCCCCAAGCAGGGATCCACTGAGGAGAGTACCATTGGAAAGGGAGATTCTCCCCTTTCCAATGATACCTCTCCCGTGTTTCTACGTGCCCGGGGGGCTGAGATAGCCCCTGAGCACATAGAAAGTGAAACTGAAATGAGCCTAAAGGCTCATTTCAGTTTCGATTTCTGTGCAATGAGGACAGCGCGACGTGCGCGCTGATCCTCATGACACAGAAACCAGGGAGGGAACCTCGGGAGCTGGGTAAGCTCTTCCCCAGCTCCCAAGGTCACAGAGGGTGAAATAGAAATCCCTCTGCTGTCTGCAGCAGAGGGATTTCGTGCCCCTGGCCTCATGACGGAATGGTTCCGTCATGAGCACAGGGGCACCGATGTTCATGACGGAACCATTCCGTCATGAGCATCGAAGGGGTTAGAAACATGCCAGACGGAGTTTTTTTATTTATTTATTCTCAGATATCGGGGTTAATTTATCTAGTGAAATGGCCCGATGGTATATTCTTGTTCGAACCTCTAATTTTATGAAAAAGGGGTTGTGTTTTTAGAAAGTCTAAATTAATAATTTGAGTGCAAGAGTACCTCGTACTAAAATAAGAGGACGCCCGGTATTTTGTCAAAAAATAGGTTGGGTCAGTATCAAACCCTGTTCAAAGGGACTCCATGAGTTTCTTAAATGGCGGCCATATTGGAATGGTCAAAAAACCAATAAACAGAAAAGGAAAAAGGAAAAAGGGAAAAGGCTAGGGATGTTTTTTGTCATACTGCCTTCAATTTTATCAAAAAAACGGGGTAGAGGATTTCAGTGCCTTTGTTCTTGATTATGATTTTCATAACATGCCGTTAAAAAACATGCCAGGTGGGGTTTCCAGATATCAGGGTTAATTCATCTAGTGAATTGGCCCCATGGTATATTCTCGTTCAAACCTCTAATATCCGTGCGTAATTTGAAACCCCATCTTTGCTCTTTCTCTAGTAGTATCTGTTCTAAATTTTCACAGGGTTTTATATGTTCCAACACTACCCACCGCATGTCATTTGGGGTGTGTTGTTTCTCGTTGAAGTGTGCCGATTTCTGGTACTTGCTCTGTGGCATCGGATGTTGCTCCGATGTTCGCACATTCTTGTGCTCACCTTCCTGGTGGTCATACCCACATAATGTAGGTCACAGTGGCACGTAATTAGATACACAACTCCTATAGTGTTGCAAGTGGTGAATTTTCGCAAATCCCATGATTTTCCTGTATTGAAAATGACCCTTTTGGTGGTTGTTGTGAGATGGCACACACTGCAGTTACCACATGGGTGGTGGCCCGTTGGTAAAGTACTGAGTATTTGTTGGCTACTTTTGTCTTGGGGCTTTGGGCGGGTGTGTACCAGTATATCCTTCAAATTTTTACCCCTCTTATGTGAGAACATCGGTGTTGGTATGTTCAAGGTACCGCTGTTTAAAATCCGCCAATGTTTCTTCACTACCTTTGCGACTTTGTCTGATGCTACACTGAAAGTTGTAATACAGATGGGTCTTTTCTCTTTCTCATTCTCCTGTCTTTCATATGTTTCTAGAAGGGCATCTCTATGATTATTTTGTGCTCTTTTCTTTGCCTTTGCAATGATGTTAGAAGGGTATTTCCGTTTTTCAGTTTCTCTGCTAGGTCTTTTGCCTGCTTGTCATAATCCGATGTTTCCGTGCAGTTTCTCCTAAGTCTAAGAAACTGTCCAAATGGTAAATTTTCCTTCCAGATGTCGTGGGTGGAAACTATCGTACAGTAAGAGGCAGTTTTTGCAGTTGGTTTAAAATGTGTTGTGGTTTTGAGTGTGCCATCTACTGCATAGATGTTGAGGTCAAGGAAGACTAACTCAGACCTGCTCATTGTGTGGGTGAATTTAAGGAAAGGATCTTGTAGGTTGAGCCATTCCAGGAAGATGTTAGCCTCTGTTTCGTCACCTTTCCATATCACCAAGATATCATCAATGTATCTCTTCCATATCACAATCTTTTGGCGATGTGGGTTTTGGTCTGATAGGATCTTTTGTTCCTCTAAATGATGAACGTACAAGCCTGCCACACTCGGCGCGAAAGTACTGCCCATGCTGGTACCGTGTTGTTGTTGGAAAAGGGATTCTTCAAAACGGAAGTAGTTCTCTGTTAGAGCCCATTTACAACATTCTAGGACCACATGTTGTGGTGTGTGGTAGGGCCATGCTGATCTATATAGAACTTCCTCTAGAATGTCCATAGTTGCTTTGTGTGGTAAGCTTGTATAACGGCTTTCCACATCTAGGCCAATCAGGATGTTGCATGTAGGATCAAAATGAAGATCTCTCAGTAGGCAGAGTACTGCCTTGGTGTCCTTCAGGTAGGTGTTAGTGTTCTGTATCAGTGGACGTAGGAAGGCATCTGCAAATTTAGAAAGTGGTTCCAGGATGGATCCGATCCCGGAAACAATGGGTCGTCCTGGTGGTTTTACTACTGACTTATGAATCTTCGGGATTGTGTAGAAGTAGGGTACTGTCGGGTGGGTGTTGATCATAAATTCCCCTTCCTTCTTGGTTACCCAATCATGGGCGAGTGCTTCCTCTATCATGCTTGTAATTCCAATCCTGATCCGTTCTGTAGGATCCTCTCTGATGCGTCTGTAGTTTCTTTCATCTGACAGGAGTCTGAGGCATTCTTGGCGGTATGCTCCTGTACTCTGTAAGACAATCCCTCCGCCCTTGTCTGCCGGTTTTATGGTTATGTCCTTATTGTTAGCCAGAATTTTAATGGCTTCCTGTTCCTCTTTCGTCGTATTATGGAATGTTCTCATGGTGGTTGGGTCCATCTCTCCAACTTCCCTCAAGACCGCCTTCTCAAAAGACAGTAATTCCACTGGTAGGGTGGCCGAAGGTGGTGTGAATGTTGACTTTCGGTATAGGCCAGTGTCTCCTTTTTGTATATCACTTGTTTCTTTATTTTTGAAAAAAACCCGCAATTTTATTTTCCTGATGAATTCGTTCAGCTCACAGTTTAGTAGGAATTTGTCCAATGTTGGGGTAGGCACGAAACCCAATCCTTTCTCCAAAACAGCTAGTTGTATTGTAGATAGAGTGGTTCCTGATAAGTTTACAACTATACTCGGTTGTTGCTGGTGCTCGGTAGAGTCGGTGTGACACCGTGCTGACTCCAAAGGTTGTGCCCATTGTACCTGCTGCCCTCTTTTCGTCTTGCTTCTTTGAGCCCCTCTGCCTCGTCCTAAAAAAGGAACCGGTGGATATTCTGCTTGGGGGGCTGTCTCCCAGTAGGAATACGGTTGAGGTTGTGTGGCCCAGAGGAGATGAAGACAAGGAGACAGGGACTGAGTAGAGAAGGCAGTGGTTTATTAACCGTGTTCTCAAAGGGGGTATAATGGGTTTAGGACAACTTAAACGTTCATTCTCTCTTCCTTCAGAGAGTGGGGTAATGGACCAGTCCTTGTTCAGGCAGCACAAAAGGAGCTTCGCCAGCGTCTGCTTCCCGGGTCCTTCCTCGGTATCCAGACAGGTAACCCCAGAAAGAAAACAGAAAGGCTTGTGAGGGACACGTAGTGGCACTTGGTTGGAAACTAGGGGAAAGGGAGTGAAGGAACAAACACCCGACCAACACCAGTGACGCCCTATCGCGCGTCTTCTCGGAGGTACAGTCAATACTCAGGTACCGCAGACTGTCAGGCTAGCCGTCCCCTCCACCCTGCATCCCTTTCTCCCACGCGGCCCCCAGCTGGTCCCGTACCTTTTTAAGCCACGACCCTCCTGGGCCGTGGCGGGCTTCCACGTGTTGCTGGATTGGGTCCGGTTCCCTTCTTTCCTTGCTTCGGGAAGGCGGCGTCTCCGTCGGCACCGTCTCCTCTTCCTGTTCGGTTCTCGTCCTCTGCTCCGCTCCTGCTTCCGCGTCGCACCGAAGTCCTCCCAGTCCTGGTCCTACGAGAAAGGTCTGGAGTCCCGGTTCCGAGCGTCTCCACGGCTGTAATCCAGGTCAGTTGTGTTGTTTTCGAGTCCTTCCTCGCTTCCTCTTCACAGCCCGTCACACCAGCTGATCCGACCACGTGATCGGCCGGGGAGGCTAGGGACAACCCCGTATTAAAGGGACAGCGTGCAGCACTCGAAGGGCTCTGGGAAAAGAGGAGGGGACATGGTGACAGGTAAGGCGGCATCTCCCCGATGTCGGAAGCCCTGGAGGAGGAGTCCGCTGGCGGCGCTCCGCCACAGGTTGGTATTGTGGAGGGTCGTAGAAGTAAGGTGGTGCTGGGAAAGGTGGTGGTTGATAAGGGGGCCAACCGTAGCCTCCTTGTCCTCCTCTATTTCTCAACCTCCCTCTGAAATTTCGGTGGCCTCTTGTGTTGTTTCTATGCCCATAACTACTGTCAGAGTCATTTGAGCTAGTGTCTGACCCATCTGTGTCTGTGTTATATCCAGGGTTCCTCCCCGACAGGTGATAGTCATCCCTGATGTAAGGGTAGGCCTTCTCGTGGCTGAAGTTTTTACCATCTTTCTTAAACTTTTCATATTTGGTCTCTTTCAGTGTCATCTCAAATTCTGTCATGGTCTTGTTAAGCTCATCTAATCGTTTTTTAATTCTGCTGGTGTCTGGAAAGTCTTAAGTTTGACCTCTAAGGTGTGTATTTCTTCCTTCATGTCTTGTGCCAGGCGTGTTGCGGTTTTTATAATGAGAACCAGCCAATCTCTTGTGCAATGCCAAGAGATTAGCGACCAATATTTTTTGAAAGCCTTATCCGTTTGAAAAATAAATGGCTCATTACGCACGATCAATCCCCTTGGCGCTGCATTTATCCTTAGGTACTCGGTCATCATGACTCCATGGATGATCGTTTTTACCTGATTTCTCTTGAGTTCTGTTAACTCATCCCAACATTGGGCTGCTTCATTACTGTCTCTGTTTGGTATATCAACAAGAGGGGTCATAGAGGCTATAATCCTTTCCACTTCCTCCTCAGTGAATGTCAGGCCAGTTACTTCTGCCATGGTGTTATATGTGTGTGTTGTCCAGTTGTGCAAGTGTAAAAGCGTTTTTGAGAGAAACTCCCACAGCTTGCGCTGTTAGATATCAATCAGAAAAAGGGGAGGAGGAGGATTGGGCTAGAGTTCACCCTCCTGTGTGATCAGAATACATCAAAAAGAATCCGTAGGTGACGGATCAAAAGAACCTAGCCAAGAAACAAGGGTGGGTTCACCAATTGGGGTGAAGGCCACCTCTGCTGGTAGAAAAGAAAAATTTCTTTTTTGTGTCCCCTCACTCACCCAGGGTTGCCCCTAGGTGACATGCTTCATCATTGGGGCCATCCCAAACATCTACTGATTGGGCGTGCTGCGACTTGCGGTTTACGTAGGAGCACTTACCTTGTGAGGCTATGTGTCATGCAGTGTAGGGGAGTGGTGTAAGTGATGTTTAAAAAAATAAAAAATTACCTAACTAGTGAGCTATTGTTTTATTCCTGCTCCTAGTTGGTAGGGATAAAGGGGTTAATAAAGGGAAATGTAACTGTTATGTAATTATAATCCCTTATATTATGTCAACATGTTTCAAGGTATCCCCTAAACCTTTTCTTCAGGACAACAAAGGGACCAGCCCTTTGTGTACCACTCCGTGCCGTACCTATAATAAAGTGAAGTGAAAAATTATTAATGCACACCTATTGTGTGAGCATTGGGAAAAATATATACATACGGTTGCTTCTGAACACGTAGTAACTGTCATTGGGAAGAAAAAGCAAAATGCAAATTAATACATACTGCCTGCCCACCGTTCTTGTGGGCAGGTAAAGCGTTACGCTGCGCGTAAAAGAAGGTACTTCATACTATGGTGTAAGTGCCCTTGAAAGCAAAGTTAGTTAGTGCTCAGATCTTGTGTGGGTAATACTACACATGATACCTTAATTGTGAGCAGGCAAGGTTGAAAAGACATAATTTAAAAACACTTGTAGTCAAGGACAAAAGGACACACACAACATGTAACATAAAATCGATTTCTTTTTGAAACATACTTATTTTTGGCAAAATTGCGCCTCATGGTCTGTCTGGGTGGAGGGGCCTGTAGAAACCCTATATTATAATAATAGACAAAGGAATGAGATAATGAGGATTTGTTATAAGCCACTCATTGCATGTGCCTTCCTATGACTGGTTTAGAAAGAGCAAATGGAATTTAGTAAAAAAACAAGTAAAGTTATGTAAATTCCTGTAGGGAGAAAAATAAAAAAATGTCTTACTGTGCTCAGCAACCCTCCATCAATACGACCTATTCAGTCCCAAGGCAGACCGCATCTTAGCGTGTCTTTGCCTTAGTGCCGGTATAAGTAGTCTGAAAAACAGCTGGGTCATTCCCTCGTGGTGTTAGAGACTAGAGAGTGTAAAGCGTAGTCTTGTGTTGTGGTGTAAACGGTCCACCATGTTGTTGGTATTTTATGAAATGGGGATGTGATTTTTGAAGGTCTAAATTACTAATTAGAGTGCAGGAGTACCTTATACGAAAAAAGAGAAGGACGCCCGGTATTTAGTCAAAATAGGTTGGGGTCAGTATCGAACCCTGGTCACAGGGACACCGTGAGTTTCTTAAATAGCGGCCATATTGGAATGGTCAAAAAAACAATAAATAGAAAAAGAAAAGGAAAAAGGCTAGGGATGTTTTGTCATACTGCCTTCAATTTTATCAAAAAACGAGGTAGAGGATTTCATTGCCTTTGTTCTTGATTTAGATTTTCATAAAATGCCGTTAAGAAACATGCCAGACGGAGTTTTTATTTATTTATTCTCAGATATCGGGGTTAATTTATCTAGTGAAATGGCCCGATGGTATATTCTTGTTCGAACCTCTAATTTTATAAAAAAGGGGTTGTGTTTTTAGAAAGTCTAAATTAATAATTTGAGTGCAAGAGTACCTCGCACTAAAATAAGAGGATGCCCGGTATTTTGTCAAAAAATAGGTTGGGTCAGTATCAAACCCTGTTCAAAGGGACTCCATGAGTTTCTTAAATGTAGGCCATATTGGAATGGTCAAAAACCAATAAACAGAAAAGGAAAAAGGGAAAAGGGAAAAGGCTAGGGATGTTTTTGTCATACTGCCTTCAATTTTATCAAAAAAACGGGGTAGAGGATTTCAGTGCCTTTGTTCTTGATTATGATTTTCATAACATGCCGTTAAAAAACATGCCAGGTGGGGTTTCCAGATATCAGGGTTAATTCATCTAGTGAATTGGCCCCATGGTATATTCTCATTCAAACCTCTAATATCCGTGCGTAATTTGAAAACCGATCTTTGCTCTTTCTCTAGTAGTATCTGTTCTAAATTTTCACAGGGTTTTATATGTTCCAACACTACCCACCGCATGTCATTTGGGGTGTGTTGTTTCTCGTTGAAGTGTGCCGTCATTCTGGTACTTGCTCTGTGGCATCGGATGTTGCTCCGATGTTCGCAGATTCTTGTGCTCACCTTCCTGGTGGTCATACCCACATAATGTAGGTCACAGTGGCACGTAATTAGATACACAACTCCTATAGTGTTGCAAGTGGTGAATTTTCGCAAATCCCATGATTTTCCTGTATTGAAAATGACCCTTTTGGTGGTTGTTGTGAGATGGCACACACTGCAGTTACCACATGGGTGGTGGCCCGTTGGTAAAGTACTGAGTATTTGTTGGCTACTTTTGTCTTGGGGCTTCGGGCGGGTGTGTACCAGTATATCCTTCAAATTTTTACCCCTCTTATGTAAGAACATCGGTGTTGGTATGTTCAAGGTCCCGCTGTTTAAAATCCGCCAATGTTTCTTCACTACCTTTGCGACTTTGTCTGATGCTACACTGAAAGTTGTAATACAGATGGGTCTTTTCTCTTTCATATGTTTCTAGAAGGGCATCTCTATGATTATTTTGTGCTCTTTTCTTTGCCTTTGCAATGATGTTAGAAGGGTATTTCCGTTTTTTCAGTTTTTCTGCTAGGTCTTTTGCCTGCTTGTCATAATCCGATGTTTCCCTGCAGTTTCTCCTATGTCTAAGAAACTGTCCAAATGGTAAATTTTCTTTCAGATGTTGTGGGTGGAAACTATCGTACAGTAGAGGCAGTTTTTGCAGTTGGTTTAAAATGTGTTGTGGTTTTGAGTGTGCCATCTACTGCATAGATGTTGAGGTCAAGGAAGACTAACTCAGACCTGCTCATTGTGTGGGTGAATTTAAGGAAAGGGTCTTGTAGGTTGAGCCATTCCAGGAAGATGTTAGCCTCTGTTTCGTCACCTTTCCATATCACCAAGATATCGTCAATGTATCTCTTCCATATCACAATCTTTTGGCGATGTGGGTTTTGGTCTGATAGGATCTTTTGTTCCTCTAAATGATGAACGTACAAGCCTGAAACACTCGGCGCGAAAGTACTGCCCATGCTGGTACCGTGTTGTTGTTGGAAAAGGGATTCTTCAAAACGGAAGTAGTTCTCTGTTAGAGCCCATTTACAACATTCTAGGACCACATGTTGTGGTGTGTGGTAGGGCCATGCTGATCCATATAGAACTTCCTCTAGAATGTCCATAGTTGCTTTGTATGGTAAGCTTGTATAAAGGCTTTCCACATCTAGGCCAATCAGGATGTTGCATGTAGGATCAAAATGAAGATCTCTCAGTAGGCAGAGTACTGCCTTGGTGTCCTTCAGGTAGGTGTTAGTGTTCTGTATCAGTGGACGTAGGAAGGCATCTGCAAATTTAGAAAGTGGTTCCAGGATGGATCCGATCCCGGAAACAATGGGTCGTCCTGGTGGTTTTACTACTGACTTATGAATCTTCGGGATTGTGTAGAAGTAGGGTACTGTCGGGTGGGTGTTGATCATAAATTCCCCTTCCTTCTTGGTTACCCAATTATGGGCGAGTGCTTCCTCTATCATGCTTGTAATTGCAATCCTGATCCGTTCTGTAGGATCCTCTCTGATGCGTCTGTAGTTTCTTTCATCCGACAGGAGTCTGAGGCATTCTTGGCGGTATGCTCCTGTACTCTGTAAGACAATCCCTCCGCCCTTGTCTGCCGGTTTTATGGTTATGTCCTTATTGTTAGACAGAATTTTAATGGCTTCCTGTTCCTCTTTCGTCGTATTATGGAATGTTCTCATGGTGGTTGGGTCCATCTCTCCAACTTCCCTCAAGACCGCCTTCTCAAAAGCCAGTAATTCCACTGGTAGGGTGGCCGAAGGTGGTGTGAATGTTGACTTTCGGTATAGGCCAGTGTCTCCTTTTTGTATATCACTTGTTTCTTTTTTCTTGAAAAAAACCCGCAATTTTATTTTCCTGATGAATTTGTTCAGCTCACAGTTTAGTAGGAATTTGTCCAATGTTGGGGTAGACACGAAACCCAATCCTTTCTCCAAAACAGCTAGTTGTATTGTAGATAGAGTGGTTCCTGATAAGTTTACAACTATACTCGGTTGTTGCTGGTGCTCGGTAGAGTCGGTGGGCCCATACTCCTCGTGTGACTCCGTGCTGACTCAAAGGTTGTGCCCATTGTACCTGCTGCCCTCTTTTCGTCTTGCTTCTTTGAGCCCCTCTGCCTCGTCCTAAAAAGGAACCAGTGGATATTCTGCTTGGGGGCTGTCTCCCAGTAGGAATACGGTTGTGGTTGGTATTGTGGAGGGCCGTAGAAGTAAGGTGGTGCTGGGAAAGGTGGTGGTTGGTAAGGGGCGTGCCGTAGCCTCCTTGTCCTCCTCTATTTCTCAACCTCCCTCTGAAATTTCGGCGGCCTCTTGTGTTGTTTCTATGCCCATAACTACTGTCAGAGTCATTTGAGCTAGTGTCTGACCCATCTGTGTCTGTGTTATATCCAGGGTTCCTCCATGACAGTTGATAGTCATCCCTGATGTAAGGGTAGGCCTTCTCGTGGCTGAAGTTTTTACCATCTTTCTTAAACTTTTCATATTTGGTCTCTTTCAGTGTCATCTCAAATTCTGTCATGGTCTTGTTAAGCTCATCTAATCGTTTTTTTAATTCTGCTGGTGTCTGGAAAGTCTTAAGTTTGACCTCTAAGGTGTGTATTTCTTCCTTCATGTCTTGTGCCAGGCGTGTTTCGGTTTTTATAATGAGAACCAGCCAATCTCTTGTGCTATGCCAAGAGATTAGCGACCAATCTTTTGAAAGCCTTATCCGTTTGAAAAATAAATGGCTCATTACGCACGATCAATCCCCTTAGCGCTGCATTTATCCTTAGGTACTCGGTCATCATGACTCCATGGATGATCGTTTTTACCTGATTTCTCTTGAGTTCTGTTAACTCATCCCAACATTGGGCTGCTTCATTACTGTCTCTGTTTGGTATATCAACAAGAGGGGTCATAGAGGCTATAATCCTTTCCACTTCCTCCTCAGTGAATGTCAGGCCAGTTACTTCTGCCATGGTGTTATATGTGTGTGTTGTCCAGTTGTGCAAGTGTAAGCGTTTTTGAGAGAAACTCCCACAGCTTGCGCTGTTAGATATCAATCAGAAAAAGGGGGAGAAGGTGGATTGGGCTAGGTTCACCCTCCTGTGTGATCAGAATACATCAAAAAGAATCCGTAGGTGACGGATCAAAAGAACCTAGCCAAGATACAAGGGTGGGTTCACCAATTGGGGTGAAGGCCACCTCTGCTGGTAGAAAAGAAACATGTATTTTCTTGTGTCCCCTCACTCACCCAGGGTTGCCCCTAGATGACATGCTTCATCATTGGGGCCGGTAGCAGGTGAGTGTGCTGTCCACTGCATCACTAATTGTGCATGTTGTCTGACTAGCAGGACTTTCAGTGTGCACACCACTGGCTAGCATGCCCAATGAGTAGTTGTCACACCCCAAAGTATGTAGTTACATGCACTTAACTGGTACAGTGCAGTAACAGTGCATTCCAACTAGGTTTACTTCCCATGCAATGATACCATGTAGTGACTGCTGGCAAACTGTTCATAGCCATTGTTGCACTGCCTGTGTACATCATATGCCCCTGTAATTGAGACATGTATATCCAACTGTGTGATGCACGTATATGTTGCATGTGTAGTAATGGCCTTTTCACTTTGTCATCCTCACAGGTTGATGCCCACCAGAAGCAGGACATCTGGCTGACCATCGCCCGGAAAGTAAGATCCGTGGGGGTCTACAGGCGCAGGATCCGCAACTGCCAAAAGAGGTGGCAGGACCTTCGTGGCTGGACCCGGAGGATCGCAAGGGTCCAGCTGAAGCTGTCGCCTCCCTCGCAGGAGGGCGGACACCGGACCCTGACCCCCACATGCTCCGGATCCTGGCGGTGGTCTTCCCTGACCTGGATGGGCAGCTGAGGGACAGACAGCAGCAAGGAGGGGGTGAGTCCATGACTGCACTGTGCACTTTGTCTGACATGCTATGTGCCCTCCTCTGGCCTGGTTCCACAGTACATCAGTCATGTGGTCCAGGACCCATGTCCCTCATTTGTTACATGCCCACTTCTCCTCTGATACGCATATGTGTGGCCCTTATAGTCAGGAAATTGTGTCATTTGGGGACTGTGTCATTGCATTTTGCTTTGCTCAAGGTGGGGGACAGCATTTGTTCCCGTGACTATGTTGTGCGATTCATGGGTGGGTCAATTGCCTACACAATGCCTAAGTTCTGACATGTGATCTGCGTGTAACTTTGATATGTGGTCCGCTTGCTGCTCTGACTCACCACATGTCCCTGGGGAATGTGGCACACACCCATGCTGCTGGTGGGAACAATATTTGGGCCTCAGGAGTATGTGTATCCAGTGTGTCACATATGCTTAGTCACCTGCCTACTGTCCAGGACTCATCCCTCTTACAGGTGGAGCTGGACAGTCATGCCTACTCCAGTGCATACAATACACTCTGTACTCCCACTCCCGTGTATCATCTGGCATGTTGTGATCAGTGAAATGTACCCTCAGGTGTCTGCCTCTGTCTCATTGTGCTGTGTCTTCGTTGTCAGGACTACTGGTATGTTCATCGTTTGGGGCTCAGCATGCCATCTGAGATGTGAACATGATAGACGATACTTCTGTGACTTATAGGTGTCTGATCACTTGACTGTGCACACAGGTGTTTGTGACTGTGACTTTCAGGAAGCTGTATTTTTATTCACAGCACACTGTGAGGTGCTCATGTTCAGGGAGTTGTGTTTCATGTCCCCCATATGTCCAGTTGGTATGACGTGGACAAATAGTAGTACAGATGATGTGGTTTTTGGGGGATGGACATGTGCACTTGTCAGTCACATAACTTGCATTCCCCATGCCCTCGGATTGTGACACAGTGCAGACTGTTGTTGTCTGGCTGCCATGGCCATGTGAATTGAGACAGTAATGTATGACTTTGCACACATTCCTGTGTCATGGCATTCAACTTCCTGGGACTGATCCTGCAGGGGAGTGACATGTGCAACATGCACCCCATTGTGGCATTGACTATCCGGACATGGGTGCATCATGGTGTCTGGTGCTGGTATGCATCACATGCAATTCTAATTAGAATCTGGCCATCCCTTTATCCGGACACCTGCACTGACTCAGTGGCAAGAGATGTGATGTGTGCATGTTCACATGCTTCACCGTGTTCCCTGCAATGTCCAACAACTGTGTAGGTGGTGCATGTGTCCACACTGGGGTCTTACCATCAGACAGGCACCAGACAGATGGGTGCAAGGGCAGGAGGGGTGTGAGTCCCATGGTTGACCATCAGACTGACAATTGGCTTCCCCGAATCTGTGCGAGGACTTTAGGCAATGTTCAACTAAGGATGCCAGGGCTTGCTCTGTAATGTGCTGTACTTACTGTGGTGTGTGCGGTCAGTGCAGGTGACTGATGTTTGTCTGTTTCCATAATTGTTTGCAGATACATCCACGGCCACAGGAGGGGACAGCTCCACGGACCAGGAGGAGCAGCGGAGCCAGACTGGGTCAGCATCGGACGAGTGGTCAGAGGGACCCAGTGGCACGGAGGGCGAGGGAGCCACACCGAGGAGTCCTCAGCACCATCCACCTCAGCTGGGGACCACAGCAGCTCGGAGGATGACTCCCTTGTGGAGGCGGGTCTCGGCAGCCACCAAAGGCCAGCTAGTCTGTCTGGCCCCGCCACCACAACCACCACCACCGCCCTCCCATTGGCTCCCATTCCTGAGGTCCGTGGAGGCTCCCGTGCTCGGGAGCGTGTCTCCTTCGTGCCAGGCACCGCAGCCCCTGCCCCTGTGTCCCCTGCTGCCCTGAGTGAGGAGTCTGTGTACCTCCTTCGGCAGCTCCATGTAGGGCAGATAGCAATGCTGAGTGTCCTCCATGCACACACCACTCTGTTGACACAGCTGGTGTTGTTCATGGAGGGCATCTCAACGGGTATGTCTGCCCTACAGAGGAGCAATAGGTCCATGGAGTCCTCCCTGACGGCAGCAGTGTCCCTCCTCCAACAGTCCCTCACCCCTCTCACCTCTGCCCCATCCACACTTCCTGCCCCCCTACCTGTCCAAAGCACATGCATACCTGCACAGTCATCCAAACACACAGACACAAGCAGCACAGACACACCCAAGAGTAAGGCAAGACGTGCACACAAGCATCCTCAGGGGACTGATACCACAGACACAGGGGATGGGAACACACACACACACAGGCATTCACATTCACTCCGCAGTCCTCCAAATCCTCTTCCTCCAAGACCCCTTCCCTTGCCTCGCCTGCTACCACACATACACAGCAGGTCTTCCTGTGTGACCTCTGCCTCTTCCCCACCATTCCTGCTGACCCAGCACACCAGGGAAGAGGAAGTCCACCCACACAGAGAGGGTGCCCCTCGCCCCCGGACACCCTCCCCCAGGCGCAGGCAGACACAGGAGCCCATTCGGAAGTCCCCGGAGCAGGAAGAGCAAGACCCCACCACCACCACCACGCAGCTCCAGCGCCCAGTCTCTCTCCTCCATCCCCCAGGCCACCAATGCACAGGTTCCCCCGCCACACCCTGCCCCAGGTTCCCCCACACACCGATACCGCATCCCCGGACTGCTTAGGCCCTCCCCCTGCCACTTGCTCTTCCACCCCCAACCCAGACGCTCTGCCTGTTAGTGGCACTGTTGTGGGGACCGGGTCCCCCCTCTGTCTTGCCCACCTCATCTGCCCACCCTTCCACTCCCTTGGAGTCATGCACTGCAGTGGAGTCCACAACCACCACGTCCTGACTCGGGCACTGTAGTGGGTACCCAGTCCACTACATCAGTCCAGCCCACTGCAGTGGTTGCGGCACCCACACCAACTGACTTGTGTACCACGATGGTGCCGGCCCCCTGAGTCAGACACCTCCACTGCAGTTGCCGGTGACACTCCTGCACCCACCACCCCTTCACTGCCTCACTCTGCCATCCCTGATCCTGTCCCTGCGGTGCCTGGCCTGCCCTTGTATGCCCCTCCAGGGTGATGTCCCCCAACTGTACCAGTGCAGGCAAGCAATGTGTGACCAGTTGTCACTTCTCACCCCGTTGGTACTGTGATTTTGGACTGGCCATTGGCCTTAGTTTCTTTTGGACTTCCGTTTTTACCCTGACATTTGCTGAATAAAGCCTCTTTTTGTTTACTTTTGGGTTTTCTTTTGATGTACATGATGTGGATGAGTATCATCCTGCATTTGCAGTTGTAATAGTGTTCACATCAGGACGATGAAGTATTGCAGTGATGGACTCCATATGGTCCATGGGATATGTGTCCTGTTGTATTCTGGATCTATGGCATCCTTTGCTACAGTCTGAGGGTGTAATGTTCAGCATTTGACACAGGGATGTCCTTTTTGCATTTGTAAATGAACATCTTTGTCTTACACTGATGCACATCTGGTGGGCTTACCACTGTTCAATGTTCCGATTTCCCTGACTGTGTGCCCAGCTCCACTGGACATGCAGTTTTGCACATCAATGTCGAAGGACTCATCTGTGTATACAGTGCAACCTGCTTGACACGTGTTTGGTGTGTGTGCAGATGACTGACGTGACACCCCCGTACCCAGGCTGATGTGAGCAGAGCCTTCTGTGTGTTGTGGTTGTTGACTCACTGACGGAGTGTTCTGCTGACATGTTTGGGTCGATGCACAGACAAGGTTTGGCACAGCGGACCTTCCACAGGAGTGGTGTGCCCTCATGGCAGTGTGTAATCTGGTGACATTGCGTGGGCCTGTGTTGTGTAAGCATGTCTATGCGTGTTCCCTTCCCTTTTCCTACACAGGCTGTGTCCCTAGGGATGTTCCTGTTTGTGATGCTTGCTGAGTTGTTCTGTGTTCATCCAGCATGTTGGACCTGGTTTCTCTGTGATGTGGGTGCATGGCAAACTAATGTTCATGAGGTTGTCATCCCAGGTTGTCATTGTTGTCAGTGCTGGGGATGTGGGCAAACGCAGATGGGACACATTCAGGATTCCCCTTGGCACTTGTTGTTTACACGAGTAATGTGATTTACAGTTTGTGTTAGCTTACAGTGATTGTGACACGTTGTGTGTGTGACTGCTGCCACTCCTCAGGGTCAGAGCTGCAATGTTGGTAGTTGTGTACGTGTGTTCTTCGTGTGTCACCTTGGCTTCTTCATTGGTGTGTGACTATGGCCAGGATCCCATTGATTGTGGTGGATTTCACATCATGCCCATGTACAGCATACTGTGCTGTGTGTCAGACATTGACAAGTCTTGTTGACTGGCCATGTGTGATGGGTTTCTGCACCTTGGTTCCCACAACCACCCCTGGTATTGTCATGGGTGCATGTGCAATGTCACCAGTCCATGTGAGCTTCACTGCTGCACATTGGTGGAGATCAGGGTGTGTGGTGTTAAGTGTGTGCAAAAGTGAGTTGTTGCACGGCCAGACCCTACCTCCATATTGGCCTTGGCTGGCAGGCCGTGCTGATTGATTGGAGCTTGTGTAGGTGTGATGGTAGTTAGTTGCTCAGGACACATGGCTGGGTTTCACAGTGTGAACGACATCTGACATTGTCATCACAGTGGGATTATCATGCAGGCTAGTGTCAGCACAATATGGGGTCCCTGGGGGTAGTGCTGTGGTGGGTCTGTCTCTTGCTGTGTTAGTTGCTGTTCCTACAAGCTTGTGTGACATGTGTAATTTGTGCTCCCTCTCATCTAACAATGCCTAATTGCCCACATAGGGATTTGGATCCATGAGTTACTTTTGTGTGGCACTGTATGTGCATCTGTGTAGTGGTATTCAGGCCTCATCATGTGTTGTGTGGTTGCCTGGGGACACTGGCACCCCCTCACCTGTTGTGTTTGTTGTGCAGTGTGGGTCTGCCTGTTTGTGCATCTGCACCACTGCATTGGCATATCTTTAGTGTGCTATTGGCTGTATGTTGTTTGGTGGGTTTCACCTGCTGTCCCTGGGACTCCTAGGTCATCAGTCAGCACAATGATCATTGTTTGTGTGTCCCATTGCTGCCATGGTATGTTGTTGTTCACCTCACATCTACAGTCTCCACAGGGTATCTACATTTGTGTGCCCATTGGTGCGAATATGTGGGTCTGCATTATGATGGTCACTTCTGTCATTGTGTCATTGATGGATGTTGACAGTGTCAGCCCCATGGGTGATGTTTGTCTGCACATGGCCAAAGGTATGTCTTATTTGCACTGCACTGTTTGCCTCACCCAATCTATGTTGCTAAGGGACACAGGCACTACTTTGCCACTGATGTGTTTGTTGTTCTGTGACCAGGAATCATCCATGCAGTTTGGCAGTTGCAGCTTTTTCAATGTCAACACTTACCTTTTGATCACTGTGATGATGGGGGCTTAGACCCCATTGCCACAATGTTCAAAATGTGCTTCAGCTATGGACCCCACACTTACATTTTGGTCACTGTGATGATGAGGGTTGGACCCCATTGCCCCAATGTTCAAAATGTGCTTCAGCTATGGACCCACACTTACCTTTTGGTCACTGTGATGATGGGGGCTTAGACCCCATTGCCACAATGTTCAAAATGTGCTTCAGCTATGGACCCCACACTTACCTTTTGGTCACTGTGATGATGGAGGTTTAGACCCCATTGCCACAATGTGCAAAATGTGCTTCAGCTATGGACCCCACACTTACCTTTTGGTCACTGTGATGATGGAGGTTTAGACCCCATTGCCACAATGTTCAAAATGTGCTTCAGCTATGGACCCCACACTTACCTTTTGGTCACTGTGATGATGGGGGTTTATACCCCATTGCCACAATGTTCAAAATGTGCTTCAGCTATGGACCCCACACTTACCTTTTGGTCACTGTGATGATGGGGGTTTAGACCCCATTGCCACAGTGGTCATGGTCTGCTTGCATTGTGGGGGCCACACACATTTATGTGTGACACATATGATAGGGGGTCACATTGTATGTTCAAAGTCATGTTCAGTGTTGTAGGCATTTGACACAGTCTACACACGCTTGTCATGGTGTTGGGGGGGATGTCTTTTTGTTGCATTCCTTATGTTGGTGTGTGCTTGTTGTGTCATGCATTAGCCATCCTGTGAGTGGGGGTGTTGTTGGTGGTAGGCATCCTGCCCCCCATGGGTAAAGGTGGTAGTAGTGGTAGGCATCTGGCACCCCCTGAGTAGGGGTGGTAGTGGTGGTGGGCATCCAGCCCCCCATGGGTAGAGGTGGTAGTAGTGACAGACATCCAGCCCCCCATGGGTAGAGGTGGTAGTAGTGGTAGGCATCTGGCACCCCCTGAGTAGGGGTGGTAGTGGTGGTAGGCATCCAGCCCCCCATGGGTAGAGGTGGTAGTAGTGACAGGCATCTGGCACCCACTGAGTAGGGGTGGTAGTGGTGGTGGGCATCCAGCCCCCATGGGTAGAGGTGGTAGTAGTGGTAGGCATCTGGCACCCCCTGAGTTGGGGCGGTAGTGGTGGTGGGCATCCAGCCCCCCATGGGTAGAGGTTGTAGTAGTGACAGGCATCCAGCCCCCCATGGGTAGAGGTGGTAGTAGTGGTAGGCATCTGGCACCCCCTGAGTAGGGGTGGTAGTGGTGGTGGGCATCCAGCCCCCCATGGGTAGAGGTAGCAGTAGTGACAGGCATCCAGCCCCCCATGGGTAGAGGTGGTAGTAGTGGTAGGCATCTGGCACCCCCTGAGTAGGGGTGGTAGTGGTGGTGGGCATCCAGCCCCCCATGGGTAGAGGTGGTAGTAGTGGTAGGCATCTGGCACCCCATGGGTAGAGGTGGTAGTAGTGACAGGCATCCAGCCCCCCATGGGTAGTGGTGGTAGTAGTGACAGGCCTCCAGCCCCCCATGGGTAGACGTGGTAGTAGTGACAGGCATCCAGCCCCCCATGGGTAGATGTGGTAGTAGTGGTAGGCATCTGGCACCCCTGAGTAGGGGTGGTAGTAGTGACAGGCATCCAGCCCCCCATGGGTAGAGGTGGTAGTAGTGACAGGCATCCAGCCCCCCAGGGGTAGAGGTGGTAGTAGTGACAGGCATCTGGCACCCCCTGAGTAGGGGTGGTAGTGGTGGTGGGCATCCAGCCCCCATGGGTAGAGGTGGTAGTAGTGACAGGCATCCAGCCCCCATGGGTAGAGGTGGTAGTAGTGGTAGGCATCTGGCACCCCTGAGTAGGGGTGGTAGTGGTGGTGAGGCATCCAGCCCCCCATGGGAAGAGGTGGTAGTAGTGACAGGCATCTGGCACCCCTGAGTAGGGGTGGTAGTGGTGGTAGGCATCTAGCACCCCTGGGTAGAGGTGGTGTTAGTTGTTGGCATCCAGGCCCCTATGTGTATATGTGGCATTGGTGATGGCCATCACGCCCCTATGGTGCTGCTGTTGCAAGTAATTTCTGCATCCCTCTGTGTGTGTGTGATATGTCGGGTACGTGTAGTTTGTTTTTGTGGTTGGTGTCTGACTTACCTTCTGCGCCGTACGCGTCCGTGCCTGTTCCGGTAATAGATGTAGAATATTGGTATGATCGGCACGATGGGATTCATGGTTGGTTCGTCTCGTTCGTCTTTCTCTTTGCTTCGCCTCGTCCTCGTCGCTGGCGTGTACGTCTCGTAGCCGTGGATCGTGTTGTGGCGCGAATCGGAGCTTATGTGCGCCTCTCCCGGATGCTTTGACGTGCCGTGCGTAGCGACGGGTTCGGCGCGTACGGAAAGCGCATCGTACTTGTCCGGCCGGACGGGGCTGCATTTTGGCTTCCGTGCGACTCGATTCTGCGTTTCCGGATCCGCATCGGTCGGAGAACTGGACCTGTATTTGGTGAGTACGACTGGGTCGGGATTTGGGCAGTTGTGCGCATCGTACTTGCTCGTTCGGACATATGTGCGAATCGGTTGGGAAACAGGCATTCGCCTGGCTTTTTTCCCGGCCAAATGGTAATAGGTGCGCCTCCGACCGGGATCGGAATCGACCCCTTAAAGTGTGTTTTGATGGTAGTAGTGTTGTGATTAGGGTGTGTGGAGTTATGTTTTAGAAGTTTTAGGGGCCGATTCCGATCTCGGCCGGTAGGGCTCCGAATCGGATTCGGCATAACCGGATCCGATTCGGAGCCCTATTTCCCGACCGATTCGTACGCGCGTCCGGACGAGCGAGTACGATGCGAAATCGCCGACCGACTCGTTCGGGCGTCCCAACCGCTCCGACCGACTCGTTCCCGGGTCGAACCGCACCGACCGACTCGCTCGGACACGACTCGCACCGCACAATGGAGACGTTCCCCGGCCGGGTAAGTACAATGCGCGCCGCGAGCAGTCCGACCGACACGCGCCGCCCGGCTCAAAAGAGCAGTCGGAGCCGGACTTCGGGGGTCCGTGTCGGACCCCCCTGTATGCGTAGCCGCGCGAGTCGCACACAGTGGGGACCCATGGGTCCTCCCTACCTGTGCGTGTACGGCGCGAGTCGCTTTGCCGCGTACCCGCTGTAGGGGGCGCCCTTGTTCGCCTCGCACCCATTGAGGCAATGGGAGCCCGCGTACGCGTTGTACGACCAGGTCCCATTGACTTCAATGGGAGTCCGACCGACTCGAGTCCGATAGCATACGGACGCATCGTACTCGTTCGGTCGGGCTGCATGGGTCCGATTCGGTCGGAAATCTCTCCGGGTCCGGCTCGGTCAGAGAGATTTCCGGCCCGAATCGGAATCGGCCCCATAGTGTTTTTAGTTGTTTATTTAGGTATTAATTATTAACGTTGTGTTTCGTATTTGCGGCCTAGTTAGTATTTTTCTATTTATGTTTAGTTTACGTTAATATTGTGTTAATAATGTTTGTAGTGGTTTTTTCAAGTGTATTATTTGTACATTTGTGTGGGTGGGAATGTTTGGTTTTCTATTTTCGGTTTTACGACAAAGCATTTTGGAAAAACAGAGCATTGCGTTTTTTTTTTTAAAGGAAGTGTATATTTAGTTATATCAACTAATATTTATTTTACACTTCCTTTATTATTCGGTTTTCATGGAGCGGTTTTTAACTTTTTTACGAATTTTCGGGTTTTTTATGGTTATTGGATTGTCGATTTTTACATGGAGGATCTACTTTTTGACACAGTTGTATTTTTGCATTTTATTGGGGTCTGTTTTTAAAAAATATGGATTGTGAACTACATGGATTATTTTGGATGATGTGGATTTTCGTATTACAGCAGTGGAAAAGGTAAGTGTTTTTTACATTTTTTATTGTGGGAGGGAAATTATGTTATTTTAAATACTGTAGTTGTTTAGTTGTTTTGTTGTTTAATTATTTTGTCTCTATATATGTTGTTATAAAATAATAATATATATTAGACAAAATAATTATTTGGTTAATTTAATAGAATGCACTGTTTTTATTCCAATAATTGTTTTTTGAGATTGGTAAATTAAAATTGTTTCATGTTTCAGACTAGAGTCTTTGCTATCATATTTAAGTACTCTAGGCCTCTTGTTGAAGGATAGAGCTGTACTTGTTGTTGAAGATGCTGATACATTTGAGCAGTTTGTCTAGATAGTTTTGGCTTTAATTGTATGATAGATTGTTCCATTCTTAGTTCTTGGAAGCTTTGTTCTTTTTGTATGGCAATTAATAGTTTATGTAGGGTAGGAGTGCTTCGTCCTGTAGAAGATAGGAAGGCATTATGCCAACCTTCAACTGCATTGTTTGTTTTGGATTCTTGGTTAAGTGTAGTTAGGTACACATTCCACCAAGGAATTTGGAATTTAGGTTGCCGTCTATGGCCTGATCTGTGTAATCTCCCCACCCTGGTATCCTCAAAATGATCTAGGAGGGGAGATAATTTTTGTTCATTTTGGTGGTAAAAGGGACTTTCTATTAAAATGTTATAGTGCTCAGCCACATCTGTGACTGGCACATAGGCCAGGGCTATTAGGTGTTTTATTTGGTATGCAAAGGTAATATTTGTTGCATATTCCACACTAAGAGGGTCATTACGATGACTGGCGGAAAAAACGCCTACCGCCGTGGTTGCGGAAAATCACCGTCCGCAGGTACCGCGGAAACCCCGCCGACCCTATTATGATCAACCGCCAAAACATTCCGTCCGCGGCGGTAGGAGGCATCGAAAAACCGCCCGTAGAGGGCAGAGAAAGTGAAAATTCAACCGCGACGGTCGGTAACATAGCGGAATCACATCAACACGCCGCTAGACACGCGGAGTGACCGCCAATGATATTATGATATCCCCGATGTCACAGCGGTACGTTCCGCTGTTTCTGTCCGCCGCGGTCGCCAACAGTAACGAATGTGAGATCCGGCGGAAGCCCTGCAGCACAGCCATCGCTGCGGATACTCCGCAAAAAAAATGGCGGCCAAGTCCAAAAAAAATAAATATGGCCAGCAAATGCACACAGGCAACTAGCCCTGCCCCCAAAATAACCAGAAACCTCCCAATGACACCCCCCCATGGCAAATTCAATTATACAAATCACAGGACAACCCACACAGCATACCTGACTGCATTACACCATCTTGACACACCCACATAGCTGAGCATAAAACCAGCCCCTTCCCTGTCCACAATCCTTTGCACTACTCCAGCCTTGAAGGACCAAAGCCTGCAGCACATTGGATAGGCAAAACACCACACATATCACCAGCACAACAACACACACACACCACCTACACCACCCTCACAACTGCACCCCAAAACATCAGCACAGCACACACCATGGCACCACAGAAAATGCCAAAATTCACTGACACTGAGTTGACAGTAATGGTAGATGAGATAATCAGAGTAGAACCACAACTCTTTGGCAGCATGGTCCAACAGACACCATTAGCAACAAGAACAAACATGTGGGCAAGGATAGTGGGCAGGGCAATGCAGTAGGGAATGTGCCCCGCAACAAGAATGAAATCATGAGGCGGTGGCATGACCTGAAGAGTGTTGTCAAGAAGAGGAGGGCCAAGAATCGTGAGCTGGCTGATGCGACTGGTGGAGGCCCTCCCATCCCACCAAAACCGTTCACTGCGTGGGAGGAGAAGGTGCTTGCCATACTGCATCCAGAGAGTCTTGAAGGAATACCCGGGGAGTGGAGGCTGGTAAGTACCAACTAATGTATACCATGAAACTGCCATGTACTGTCTTGCACAACTACAAAGATACATCCCTGAGGCACAAGTACACACATCTGCACCCCAAAAACACACACAGGTCACACTGATTTTACATCCACCCCACCTCAAACATCACAAAGGTAGACCACATCTACTGTGTTGTATGTGTCCAGGCAAACAGCACTACAACTCCCACCAGGCCCCCTGTCCCACAGCTGAGCAGGATGGACTACTCCCCACACCCACAACCATGTGGCAGCCATTGTGTGCTACACCTTCACCTAACAGGTAGGTAGCCCTCTTTACAGGGAAGAGTGTTTGGAATAGGGAGGCCAGCACTACAAGTCCCACCAGGCACACCCTGCCCCATCCCTCAGCAGGAAGGAGCACTCCCTCCCACCCAGAAGCATGTGGTAGAAAGTCCACCCAAAAAATGCCAACTGTACAGGTAAGCAGCCAGTGCATGCACCCCACCATTCCTCAACGAAAGCATTGAGCTAATGCCAACACAATGCCACACATCACAACAAAATACACCCCAATTACATACCAGTTGATAGAATGCAGACAGCGATGCGTATGTAACTGACAGAAACAGAACTGTGACTCAACTAAACCCATGTGTAAGCAAATCAGGGACCAAATATGCCCTGCGCAGAATGCTATGTGCAAATTCCATGGGTGCTGAGCATGAAGGACCATAGTAACAATAAAAAGGCATGGTCTGTCCAGCAAATAAATACAAGCACAGAACATTACAAAGGTATGCATGAGATAACAATGTGACAATGTGTAGTACATGTGCATATGTAACATCTGTCGGGAAGAGTAATCATCCTCGATGCATCACATCAAGTTGCTTGGCAGCCAGTTGTCAGATGACAACTCATCAGTTCCATACAAAGAGTGTCAAGTTGGGCATGGCATCCAATGACTTGTCACACCATGGAACAAGATGTATGTACCTCCACATCATGTCATGACGAACAACACTGTGCAGACATTCAACTCATGAAATACGTAACTGTGTGTTGCATAACATGTAAATAAGAGACATCATACACAGCAAGCCATATGGCTGTAAGTCAATGACCATGTACCCTCTGTTCCACAGGTGACCAACAACTGACTGCAGAGGACAACAACCTCAACTTGCAGAGCCAGTCTCCACCCCCGGAACATGGACACTCGGATGCGGAGTCCCTGGATTCTTTGGATGAGGAACTCCAAGCCGGCCCATCTGGTTTGCCAGGGCGTAACCGGTCACATGACCACACTGCCCCCCCACCATCAGCAACAGCAACAACGCTGACCCCTGCTGGAACGACCTGTGCCGCCACCACCACCACTACCACCATTGCCTGCAACATTCGCCCAGCCACAGAGGATGCCCAGCCCACACCAACAACTGTGGAGGACACGCGTGTGGCCAGAGTGGTGAGGCAACAGGTCAGTGATAGCAGGGCAGGTGGGAGGCAAAGTGTGACTCCAACAACACCGGACACTGTGACCGAAGCCCTGGCGAACATCACCAGAGTTGTGGGTGCTTATGAACGCACCCAGGCACAAATGGGCCAGGCCCACAAAGATGCCCTGGAGCTCCAACGTCTGCTGAGGTCCAAGGACAACCGTATGGGACAAATCGTGGACCTCATGGCCCAGTTAGTGGCGGTACAGAGGGACAGGCTAGTGCCACAGACCACACCTCCACCTCCCCCCATTGCCACGCAGGATGACAGTTCATCATCCACCTCTGCGTACACGGAGAGGGGTGACTCCTCAGACCCCACTGGCCCAGTAGACGATGCCCCCCCTGCCAAGAGAAGAAGGGGCCGTCCAAAGAAGAACTTGGGACTCATCCGTGGCAAAGCACCGGCCAAACACCAGTCAAAGAGTCAGCCATGATGTCAACACTCTTCACCCAACCATTGACTCTGTACACTGTCCTCACCCACACCGCCATGGTAATGGCATCTGTCTGTTGGACTGTGTCACCACAGCAATGTGGTGCCTACCCGATTGTCTCATCTACCATGACTGCCAACTCATTGATTCACCATTCACACTTATGTAAATATCCACTTCCCTCTCACAGATACCCATTGCAAATAAACTACAAAAACGCAAAAAGGTGGTTGAGTCTGCTCCATGTTTATCACAGTATGTGCAATGTTTACCATGGTTACAATGTCACAGGAGCATGGATCCTCTGTGGGCAAGGGGAGGCAGAAGAGACCTAGCAAAAGACAACAGAACAAAAGTCACTAGTCAGGTGGTGGCATCACAGCCATCACACAACACATGTCCTCACTGTACAACAATATGCACACATAACAATGTGAAACAGTACCAACAGAGACATCCTGTAGCAGTTCCTACATACCCTGTATCCAACACATAGGCAGCCAGCACTGAGTCAACAACAGGATGCACTCACAAAGATCACATAGACCTCCACCCAAACAACTACATCAACAGACAATGGACCAGTTGTACATCGTCACCCACCTTCAAGTGAAGTATCGGTTGATGAGCTGCTGACGCTGGTCGACACCTTCCTCCTCACCACTATCCTCATCACTGGACATTTGTGGGATCGCAGGGTGGGGCCCTGGCTGGTCATCATCATCCAGGATCATGGGTATTCCTTTCCGTAAGGCCAAGTTGTGCAGCATGCAGCATGCTACCACTATCTGACACACCTTCTTGGGTGAGTACATGAGTGCCCCTCTGGTCCGGTCCAGGCAGCGAAATCTCGATTTTAGGAGACCAAATGTTCGCTCCACCACCCGACGTGTACTACCATGGGCATTGTTGTAGCGGACGTCAGACGGTGTCCTAGTATTGCATAGTGGGCTCAGCAACCACGGTCTGTTGGGATATGCAGAGTCACCTAGGTGTGAAATAAACATAACGATTCAGTAATACAACTGTGGCAGAGGACAGCATGGCACACACAGCACACAACTTGACTCTGCCTACTCACCCACAATCCATGCCCGCTCCGGAAGTAGATTGGCCATCAGCTGGGGCACAATGCTGTTGTGCAGGATGTATGAATCATGTGCGGAGCCCGGAAACTTGGCACATACATGCGATATGATCATATCGGCCTGACACACCACCTGCACATTGATGGAATGGGAATGTTTACGATTCCGATAGATGTGTTCCCGTGCCTGGAACCCACTAGCCAGGAAATGCAGTGCCGCCATCACCTTTGTTTCGGTTGTCAATGCTGTTGGGTATGTCCTGCCAGCTCGCAGGTGAGGATCCAACATGGCACACAGGTCTTGGATGTTCGTGCGGTCCAGACGGAATCTGCGTATCACGTCATCATCCTCAATGTTAGCCAGCAGGGTGACAGGACGATACACATTGGGTCGCCTCCTAGGTGAGATGAAAGTGGACACGTCATTGCAACAGACCATGAGATGTGCACAACTCCGTAGCTTCTGATTCACACAGCGCAAACATTGACTGTCATCACAATGCACCATACAGTGCAAGTCAATAGTCGTGACACATAGAGAATACATTGTACTACACTTCTTCAGTATTACCACAGTGAGAACAACAAACATGGAAACTGTGTCTGTGAATGGTAATAGTCACATTTAGGAATCTGGTGCAAACAGCCTGGACAGTAAATGATACAGGACATGTGTGAAACAGAAACACTGCTGGCTTCCAAATGTCTGCTGTACGTGCCACACATTCTTGTGCAATCATGACATGGGACACATGAACTACACAATTTGTCCACTTCTGAAGGACTCAGCATGGAATGTGAGGCAATGCTAATCCACACAAGTCTAGAGACACTCACAGACATATTCACAAGCCTGTGCCAATATCCACTGTCATCAGTAGACATGCCATACATGCTGTTACACACAATTCAAAGTCAGTCAATGACTAATAATGAACAGCATTTGCATATGCAGTCTTGACGTGAATAAAGACACAACAACACAACTGCACAATATCATCAGCAAGCACACAGATTGTCAATGTGGCACACAAAAAGTGGATAAGGTACGTGATCCAAAAGGTCTGTAGACAAACGTCAATCTGCACTAAAGTTGGACTATGACATGCAGTATGAAGCTAGCACTGCCCAGACACACAACTAAAGTAATACATTTGCCATGGAGCTAATACTTCAGCTGCTTGGACACACAACAGTGACACAGAAACAACCAACACCACCACCCGGACAAAGCCACACCACTACACCTAAAAGTCAGCGCATGAACATACTGAGTAAATACCGAAGACACAACAGCCTCATGCACCTAACAACAGGGGATGTTATCGCACGACACAGGTACAAAAGGACGACTATCTAAAGCATCCTGAGCCACATACCACACAGCCTGTCAGGAACAACAAAGCGGACTCTCAACATTCCTCTGCAGACAAAGATGCTGGCTGTGCATCACTTGTTGGCCTCTGGTACCATTAGAACAACAAAAGTCTGAGTTAGATGGGCGCCACAGCCAGCCCTATCAAGGTATATCTCACCTGTCTTAGATGCCATCATTAGCTTGAGTCAACAGCACCATCAGTTCACCCACACAGCGCAGGACCAGCTTGTGCCCCCGAAAGGCTACCACAGCAGGCTTATCCACACATGTCAGTTTAATATCACTGTACACGTGTCCTAATTGTTCACCCTGCAAAAACTGCACACACTTACTGCACATGAAAGCACACGCAATGCTGAACTGTCCAGGCCAATTGTGGGTCACCTTCTACTGGTCACAGATGCCATGTCAAACTTACCGGTCAGTGAGCACCAGCACCACATTTGGCTACAGTCCCTCAGCAAGCCAACGATCTTCATGTGGACAAGGTCAATGCACCTGTCCTTGGTGAGTACCAACGTAACACACCACACACATAAAATCCAATATCAACATACTCACAGCTGTGGAATATACATGTGACAAATTCACATATGACCGGCAGACCAACATGAGCACATATCCTACACAATGACACAAGTAATGCTGATGACATTTTGCATATATGGTGACAAAACATACCCAAATGCATACAGACAGGTCAAATGATTAAGGAGGCACATATTTCAAAGTGTGCCGGTGATGTATGTTACAAGCTTCAGTGTGTATAGCACACGCATGTCCATGTGGACATATACTCTTGGTTTTGCTACAGCGAACAATAACCTTACATGAATGCTGAAATAGGTGATAACAAACAGACTACAGTGTGACATATGTGGTGAGTAATGGAGACAATGCTGAAATCTATGTACAATCATGTACTGTGTAGCGACATATTGTGTGAAATATGAATATGTGTGTAAAAATTTGGCTCAGATACGAAATTTGGCTGGCAATGGGGTGAGAGACATGAACTTTGGGCAAAATGTTTGGGTCACATATGAAATTGTGTAGGAGTAATGTGCCCCATTAGTCCTTTCAGTGTTGCATTTGGTGTTAGATATGAAGTTTATGCTCTCATTACGAACTATAGCTCATTTCAATTGAATCAAGTTCTATGTTTAATTGAAAGTGACCACTGTTCGAAGTACAGATATGACCCATGACATTGACACTACACGATGTGTCCATTGCTGCATTGAACGGCTCTAAGAACACCATCACGCCCATAGTCAACAATGTCATGCTGCACCCTCGCCGTAGCCACCGCCTGGCACCAGCGGTGTGTCACCGCCATGGCCCGAGACAGCATGGCAGGATTGCTAGGCATATACACATGGCTAATGGCGGATGGCATGCTCCGCCACCCAGATCCCGGTCACTCATGGCAATGCATGGCTCAGGAATAGCGGGAACTACCACCTGGCACCAGCGGTGTGTCACCGCCATGGAGCATGCCCATCCAGCCAATGGGAAGCGCAATCACGGTTGCCTGATGCAACTTTGAAAATCGCAGTATGCGTGCTCCGCCACCGCGGGGCCGGTCATTGGCTGCACTCGTAAGATGCACCACCGCGGTACCGCACGCCTGTCCCCTGCGGTGTGTCACCGCCATGGACCATGCCCTTCCAGCCAATGGGAAGCGCAATCGCGGCTGCCTGATGCAACTTTGAAAATCGCGGTAGGCGTGCTCCGCCACCGCGGAGGCGGTCATTGGATGTATTTGAATGAGGCAGACCTGGGACACCAATTGCAGCAGCTTAGAACCACAGAAACGAGCCCCGGGGGGCTATATATGTGTGTGAGGGAGCCACACATTGCCACAGCTCACTGAGCCTGCTGCCTGAGACCACTCACCTGCTGCTGCCTCCAGGGACTGCTGCCTGAGACCCCTCACCTGCTGCTGCCTCCAGGGACTGCTGCCTGAGACCCCTCACCTGCTGCTGCCTCCAGGGTCTGCTGCCTGAGACCCCTCACCTGCTGCTGCCTCCAGGGACTGCTGCCTGAGACCCCTCACCTGCTGCTGCCTCCATGGACTGCTGCCTGAGACCCCTCACCTGCTGCTGCCTCCAGGGGCTGCTGCCTGAGACCCCTCACCGGCTGCTGCCTCCAGGGACTGCTGACTGAGACCCCTCACCACCAACAGCCGCTGCTGCTGTCTCCTGCCCACAGTGATGGCGAGACTGAGAAGATCCGTGCCACTCCCTTCACCACCGAGGAACTGGAGCTCCTGGTGGACGAAGTGCTCAACCAGTATCCAAGGCTCTTTGGTGCGCCTAATGTCGTGGTGAGTAACTCAGAGTGTGAGTGAGAGTGCAGGGTGGGGGACACATGAAGTTGATCTGCTGCAGTATGTGCGTGGGAGTGTGAGGGTGGGTCATGCACTGCCTAGCATGCTGTTTCCAGGGGGAAGGTGTGTTTGGCCTATTCAACAAGTTTCCCTGCCTGCACATCCAGATCAGAGGGAAGTATGATGTCTTGTCAGACATACAGTGAGACTGCACCTTTTCATTTCACGAGTCAGGATAGTGATTGCCAGTCTGCATGTCTGTATGTGTCCCTGATGTCCTTCACAGGCCCATCTGTGGCCTTAGCTAGTGTTGCTGTCCAGAGGGTTGTGAGGCCATTGTTTAGACCTCTATATGTGCTTCATCTCAAGTTCAGCACCATACTCAGGACCTGAATCCCCCAGGGTGACACTCTTGTTGGTCATTCACCTATGACATGGTACATTCAAACATTATTGTGCCCGGACTCTTCCGTCCCCACCAGCATGTGCACATACTCGCATGTGTTGGCACTGTTTGTGTTTCCAAATCGTAACTCCATGTAAGGGATGAGCTGCCCCACGTTGGACCTCTGTGTGACCCCAAATGGCCTGCACATTCACTGCCCAATCTGACAGTGACACAACACTGAATGTACAGAGTGTCACATATGTGCTTTTCCCTTTGAGCCTCCATCAATGAGCCATTACAGAGATGTAGATTGCACACAACAGGGCTTATGATGAGGGTCTGCGTTCGTGAGGTCATGTCCCTCAATGTGACATCAATGACACAGTGTGGCAGTTGCAGGGCAAGTGCTTTGTGGGCTACGCAGTGTTGGGCACAGTGAGTATTCCCAGTCTCATATGTAGTGATGTCATGCATGTCTTGTTTTTCCCAGAATATTGCATTAGATGTGGTCAGCATACACATTTAGCTCTCTGCTGGCGTCCTGCATGGCCAGGAGATGGACATGTACTGTGTCCACCCTCATACCTGCATGCATTAATGTGTGTTTCACGCATGATGATGTTTGCAATTAGCAGATGTATCGCTTTGTTCGCCCTAAGTTGGCATGGTATGCCCAGACGTGGGTCCCTTGCTCACTTTGCCACTGGATTCAAGCTAGCCTGGCTGATGACGGCTGAATAGCCAGAAACCGGTCCCAGGATGCTTGTTTCCGGTCCAGGGAAGACATGGCTTGGCAGTTCGGGCTGGACTGTTCCCATGAGGCACAGGGTCAGACTGATTTGCATATGGCCATGTCTGAACTGGGGTGGTGGAGTGAGCTAAAGAATGATGATGGATTAAACCCAGATCAGTTGACTGAGGGTGAGTGTTTGATTAGCTCAAGCGCTCCGTCCATCATCCCCTTTGGTATCGCTAAGAATTTGGGATGAGTCAGTGTCATGGTCCTGCACTGGGGAATGGTGGTTGATTACACTGAATGTTACCCCCTCTTGTCTCCCATGTCTACAGCTAAAAGTCAACCAGCGCAAGGCCGTGTGGAGGGCCATTGCATCAAAGTTGCGTGCACTGGGTGTCTCCAAATGACGGCGCTCCCACTGTCACAAGAGGTGGGATGACATCGCACTGCTAAGCAGGAACGTGGCAGAGATGACACTGGGGCTGATCCCTCGATCCGGCAGGTTGGCGCGGCGCATCATGACACCACTAATGGCACGCATTTTAGCAGTGACGCAGCCTGACCTGGATGCACGTCTGAAGGTGCATCAGCAGCAAGCTGGTGGTGAGCATTCTGTGAGTGTGACTCTGGTTGTTGTTTGCCAGCATGTGCTCCAGGCCTGGGCCAGTGCAGGGCTGTGATGTTGCTAGTGTGATGCAATGGTGTGTAAGTGGCCACGGTGTGGGGTGCAGTTGTCATGCATTCCCCCTACATGTACCTTCCCATGTCATTGGTGTAATGGGCCTTGACTTCAAATTTGTAGTTTGGGCTTCTGGTACCATCTTCATTGGTGTCGTCATGGACATCACATGTCAGGGTCCAGCAGAGTGCATGATCTGAGTGTGCCATCATCAATGTGTGCATTGCCTGACATCAGATTAGTGCTGGCTAAACATCTGACACCGATGTGCAACTGTAGTTGTGCCCCAAGATACGACATGGTGGATGGCATGTGCCCATGGACATTGTGTGTGGTTATGTTGGGGTCTGTGTCTGTGTTGGTGACTTCTGCTGGATCATGTTGTGACGTTGGCAACATGTTGTGAGTAGGATCTTTGAACCCTTCAGGGCCCTAGGTGTGCACAGAGGGATATGTGTGTGTTGTTAGACGTAGCCACCAACAGGCTAAATGGCTGTGTGTCCATCACATGGGTGGATTCTGTACAATTTTGCATCATTCCACGGTAATTTAGATGTTTGTATTGAGGTTGCACAATGTTACTGCCCATGGTGTTGTCCAACATGGATCATTGTCCATCATTAGTGATGCTTCACTTGCAGATATTTGTTGACTTGATGCAGATGTACTTATCCTCTCTCTCTCTCTCTCATGCAGCATCTCACATGGGAACGGAAGGACACGGGACGGACACCAGTGGTGAGGCATCAGGCACAGGTGATGCTCACCTGCATAGTGACACGGATGTCACCAGCGCATCAGAGGGGGACCGTAGTCATCTAGAGGAGTCCCTGCCAGAAACGCAGAACTCTACGTCATCTGACGACGGCGGTGATGCATCTATGGTTTTGTCCGAAGGAAACGGGGAGTCTGCCTCCTCGTCCACCACACAGCGTCCAGTGCCCACCCTCCCTGCTACTCCCACTTTTGCTGCCCGTGTTCGCACCATGAGGAAGGGAAGTGTGTCCTTCATCCCAGGCACCGCTGCCCTTGTCCCCGCCGCTGCCATCAGTGCGGAGTCTGTGGACCTTTTGCGCCAGCTGTGTGTGGGTCAGACAGCTCTCCTCAATGCCTTCCTGGACCATGTCAAAAAATTGGCACAGGTGGTGGCTTTCATGGAGGGCGTGCATTCCGACGTGGGTGGGCTACACCGGACTGTACAGTCTCTGGCCTCTGCAGTGACAGCAGCCATTCAACTTGCCCAATCCCATGGTCCAGCTCCAGTGCCTAGGCCCACCACCCTGACAGTGGACACATCTGATGATGGTGAGCACACACCCCAGACATCAAGGGACAGATACGTCACATGCAGCACACAGCAGCAGCAGCCCAAGCAGTCCAGGCCGCAGACACCATCCCCACATAAAGGTAAAGCCACACCAGAGCGCAGGGGCAAAAGCCCTTCAGGCCACACCCAGGGCAAGGATGGGAAAAAGCAGGCCTCTGGCTCACATGCCTCAGAGGCATCCCCAGCCAAGGACTCACCTGTCCCAAAAGTGTCTCGCAGAGACAGGCACACAGTTTCCGTGCCCAGTGACAAACAGGTGCCTGCTAAGGGTACACGTAAGAAGGGCTCCAAGGCTAGTTCTCCCACAACATCTACTCCCATCCAGAGCCCTGTGAAGCAGGGTAAGGAAGCCACTGTAGGGGGGACACCTGGTAAACAGGTGATGCAGGGGCAGAAGTAATCTGGGGGCAAGCGTCCCAAAGGATCAAGCACGTCCCCAGAGGGGGGACCAGCATCTGCAGCTGATCCAGCTTTTGTGACCAGTGTGCCTGTTGTATACACCCCACTTGGCCTTAATCCCAGGACAGGGAAGCCATATCAAATCCCCAAGAAGTAGAAGGGCACCCCTCAAACTTCACCCACACACACACTGGTTCTCATGCAGGCATGAGTCCACCCCCACGTGCCACCACCCCACCTGGACCTAGCAGCCCTGAGGCTTCAAAAAGCACTGCTGGCTCTACCACACCTGGACCTTGCGGCCCTCAGGCTTCCCAGAACACTGATGGCTCTACCCCAGCTGGGCCTTTCTCTCCCGAGCCAGTACCCCAACTGGCCCCGACAGACAGCCACCTCCCAGTCATACTGCCAGCCAAGTCTGAGTGTTAGTCCCCCTCACACACATGTGTCTCCCACAGTGGTGCCATAGACTGCCCATTTTTGACACCCTGAGTGTGTTGCTGACCATGGCAGAGTACTGTACCACACATTTACAGTGCTGGATCTCATGCACCTCACCTGCACTGTGTCCTGGCCACTGGCCTTGCTGTTCACTGCTGTTTGCCCCTGGCCTGTGCAGTTTCTCATGTACCTCACCTGCACTGTGTCCTGGCCACTGGCCTTGCTGGTCACTGCTGTTTGCCCCTTGCCCGTGCAGGATCTCATGTACCTCACCTGCACTTTGGACTGGCCACTGGCCTTGCTGTTCACTGCTGTTTGCCCCTTGCCCATGCAGGATCTCATGTACCTCACCTGCACTTTGGACTGGCCACTGGCCTTGCTGTTCACTGCTGTTTGCCCCTTGCCCGTGCATGCTCTCATGTACCTCACCTGCACTGTGTCCTGGCCACTGGCCTTGCTGTTCACTGCTGTTTGCCCCTTGCCCATGCAGGCTCTCATGTACCTCACCTGCACTGTGTCCTGGCCACTGGCCTTGCTGTTCACTGCTGTTTGCCCCTGGCCCGTGCAGCTTCTCATGTACCTCACCTGCACTGTGTCCTGGCCACTGGCTTTGTTGTTCACTGCTGTTTGCCCCTTGCCTGTGCAGGATCTCATGTACCTCACCTGCACTTTGGACTGCCCACTGGCCTTGCTGTTCACTTCTGTTTTCCCCTTGCCTGTGCAGGATCTCATGTACCTCACCTGCACTTTGGACTGGCCACTGGCCTTGCTGATCACTGCTGTTTGCCCCTGGCCTGTGCAGCTTCTCATGTACCTCACCTGCACTGTGTCCTGGCCACTGGCCTTGTTGTTCACTGCTGTTTGCCCCTTGCCTGTGCAGGATCTCATGTACCTCACCTGCACTTTGGACTGGCCACTGTCCTTGCTGTTCACTGCTGTTTGCCCCTTGCCCGTGCAGGATCTAATGTACCTCACCTGCACTTTGGACTGGCCACTGGCCTTGCTGTTCACTGCTGTGTGCCCCTTGCCCGTGCAGGATCTCATGTACCTCACCTGCACTTTGGACTGGCCACTGGCCTTGCTGTTCACTGCTGTTTGCCCCTTGCCCGTGCAGGATCTCATGTACCTCACCTGCACTTTGGACTGGCCACTGGCCTTGCTGTTCACTGCTGTTTGCCCCTTGCCCATGCAGGCTCTCATGTACCTCACCTGCACTGTGTCCTGGCCACTGGCCTTGCTGTTCACTGCTGTTTGCCCCTTGCCCATGCAGGCTCTCATGTACCGCACCTGCACTGTGTCCTGGCCACTGGCCTTTCTGTTCACTGCTGTTTGCCCCTTGCCCGTGCAGGCTCTCATGTACCTCACCTGCACTGTGTCCTGGCCACTGGCCTTGCTGTTCACTGCTGTTTGCCCCTGGCCTGTGCAGCTTCTCATGTACCTCACCTGCACTGTGTCCTGGCCACTGGCCTTGTTGTTCACTGCTGTTTGCCCCTTGCCTGTGCAGGATCTCATGTACCTCACCTGCACTTTGTACTGGCCACTGGCCTTGCTGTTCACTGCTGTTTGCCCCTGGCCTGTGCAGCTTCTCATGTACCTCACCTGAACTTTGAACAGGCCACTGGCCTTGCACTTGTCTGACTTTTGCTGCATGACAGTGTGAAATGTAAATAAAAAGAAGAAATTTACTCCTGTTGTCTGCCTTGTCAGTGTCCTTGCTAAATGAAAGGGTTACTGTGTGGGTATTGTTTACTGTGACACGTGCTCTATTTTCCACTTCAACATTGCCAATGTCTTGTTTCCTCTGATCATGTTGTTTCAACTTTGGTGTCCCAGACTTCTGCATCTGTGTGTGTTGGCTTGGTAGTATGTGTGTTTGCTGTGGATTGATTGACTTCCTGGGTGTGTTGTTGTGTGTGTGATGTTTAGATTGTTGTTGTGTGTGTTCATGGTGTGTCACTCATCTCTGTTTGTAACTGGTATGTGTGTTGTGCACACACTGCTTGGTGTGCATGCAGTGCTGTGAGTTGATGTTGCCTTGTCCTTGCCTGCTGTGCACCCCATGATGTTTGGCTGTTGTAGCATGTTGATATCTTTGCCTGTGCATGTGTTGTGACTGATGTGGCTGTGTGCAGTGTTTGTGTTGTGTTGTGTCATGCAGTTGACAGTTGCTCTGTGTGTGGTGTTCTATTTTCCTGTCAGTGTGTGTGTGTTGTTGTTGTGTTTGATTCAGGTGTGTTGCCATTGTGGTGTGCCTTACTTGTGTGTATGTCACATGGAGTGAGGTCTATTGTGGTTGCCGTGCCTGTTTTATGTGCATCCTTGGTGTTTTCTCCTCTCACATTTGATGTGTCTATGGTCATGGTTGTGCATGTGCAGACATGTGGTACACTGTGACACCATTTTGAGTGGATGGGTGTTGTGGTATGTCTGTCTATGTGTCATTGTAGGCCCATTTCTGCCTTTTGTTCTCCATTATTGTTTTTAGTGGATGCACTTCTTATATGTATTGTGGTATGTTGTCTGTGCGTTTTTCATGACTGATGTGGTTGTGTACTCCTGTTGTGTCTGTGCTCCCATAGAATTTGCACTGTTTAGCTGTGCAGGTCTTGTCTGTTGTTGTAGTAGTTCTGTGTGTGTGTTTTGATTGTGTTCAGTGTTTGACTGTTGTTTTTGTGCGTACAGTGGTACTGCCATACCTGTGTGTGTGTGTGATGTTTGTGGATACCACCCAGGGGGTGTGTTTGATTGTCAGTGTCTTGACTGGATGTTATTGGCAAGCTTCTGTGTGTTTGTCACTGGTGTTGTGTGCTGCAGGTGTGATGGGTGTGGGGGTTGTGTGAAGGTTCATACTTGTGTTTGACTGTCATGGAGTGTTGCAATGGGCCCTGTGTGTTGTGCTGCTGACATACTCCTGTGATGTATTTAGATTCTGATGTGTAGCTGGTCAGGGTTGGACTTCATACCCTTCCTTTCATCCCTGTGCCTATACATGGATTGCCTTGCTGTCTCCCTGAGTTGTTGCAGTGAGGTGACTGTGGTTTGACTTCACTCACTGTGACTGCCATGTGTGGATTTTTTGGCTGGGGTGGATGTAATGTGTTCCTTCCCTTGCATGTGATATACACATTCTTGGTGTTTAGCTCCTTGCCATTCCATTTGTGTGCACCTCACTTTGGGTTTCCTATTTGTTGTCCTCCATTGCTGTTGGCATGTGGTCTGTGTTTGTTGCTGTGTGTCAGTGTGGGGTATGTCTGTTTGACTTAACAGGCTGTGTGTCCATTGGAGTGTTTGTTCATTATCTGTGAGTGTTTAATTAGTGCTTGGACTCAGTTTACTTGCCATGAGTGTGGTGTTGTTGTGGTGTGTGTGTTCCCCTGGCCCAGTGCTTGTACGCTGTGTGTTGCTCTGCAGCCACACCTGATGAGGCTGTCTCCCTAGTTGTTTGTTGTGTGGTGCAGTGTGTGTGTTCACCTGGCTGCTTTTTGGGCATGTGGGGGCACAGGGAGATCACATGGCATGTCCCTTCATGGTGTGGGTGGGCCTAGTGTGTGGAGTGGGGAGGTGTTGCCCTGTGTACTTTGGGCACTGCCCCTGCCTTGCGCTGGCCCAGGCTACTACATTATGTGCATTTTTACTCACGGATTCACCGCTGCGGTCACGTGAACTGGGCATTATTTCAGGATCGCGGACATGGTGGCCTGGGTGTGGAGGGGTGGACTAGTGGCAGGTGGGACATGTGTGGCTACACCTGTGGTTGTGTTCCTGTCCCCACAAGGGTGTCTGGTGGGGGCAGGCACCTTACATCGGACATGGATTTGTGGGTTGTGTTTGTTAGCGGAGTTGTGTGATGGCGTACCTGCGTCGGCGTCCGCGACGGTCCATGGCTTGCTGTAGGTGGATCATGTACAGCGCCGGAAAGACGTGTAGTGCCGGGTCCATGGCGTTCGGCTCCGGTTATCGATTTCGCGCTCCGCTGTGGTGCTTCCGTATGCTCAGAATGGCCGGTTTCTCCGCTGTGGTGGGCCTGGCTGTTTTGCGCATCCTAATTTGTACGGCGGGAGGGACGTCATTGCGTACGGCGGTGGCTCTGGATTGGTTGTCTCCGCCGCGGGCGCGTTTTGATTGCGGTCCGAGTTGCACCGCGGTGGTCGGACAATGGCCTGTGTTTGGCCATTGTAATATGGCGGACGGGGGCACCGCTGCTCACGGGCGGAAGACAGCGTTTTATCCCACCACCAGCATCGCGGAGGTGCATCCGCCAGTCATCGTAATGGACCCCTAAGTGCAGATTTCTGTAAATGTCTCCATAAACATTGGTTGAAGTGGAAGTAACATCCTTGTATAGATGTGTGGGGGTATAATTTGAGGATAGAATTTATCATGGCTTGTTCAAAGTCTATTACTATTCTTTGAGGGAAAAAGTCGTTTGTTTCTTGCTTTATTTTACCTAACATTTCAGTATATGTTGCATTCTGTTTGTTTGGTAATAAAGCATATATTAATGGAATGCAAGTGTTATGATATTGCCCATGGATACTGTACAGTTGGTAGAATGGTTTAGGGCATATGCTGAAGGTGCCATCCATCATCCATGTTTGGCATTGTTGAAGTTTAGTTATATTGTTTGCTGTAGCAAACATAATAATCCTTTTATCTTTATTTTTGTTGTCAAAGAAAATAAAAGGTTCATCATTATGTGTTATACTAAGTTCTGGGGGAATTATGACATCCTCAAAAATTTTAGGTGTAGGTATTGTTGGTGTTGTTGATTTTTTGGTCCTAGCTATTGTTCTTTTAATAGAAGCAATTGATGGTAATTGACCTGTTGCTTCTCTGCGTACTTTAGGTAATAGTTCTTTAACTATAACACTTGTAGGAAGTTGTGAGGTGCTACTTAATTCTTTAATATTTTCAAGGGTTGATCTCACTTCTATTTCAGAAATATTTGGTGGATGGTTATGCTCCCTTGTATATAATACAGTTGTTTCCCTGGTGGTAGCACGACCATAACATTTGTTTGAGTAATATTTTGAACATTTCCAGTTCACTTTAAGGCCTGTTTGCTTCTCTTGGGTGTAGACGTACCCCATATAACACAATAAGAATTTCCCTTTCTGAGATGTTATAAATTGGGCATCTTCAGTCATTGTGAGGTGGTAAAATCTATAAAAAATTTACATGGAAGTATATGTAAAAGAATATTATACATGTTTATATGAATAGTAATAAATGCATTTTAATTATATACTTACCAACTGTTATTTAGTTGTAGTTGAATGGAGATGTTCTTTGTTCAACAAATGTTGTTTGTTTGAAGTGCTCTGTGAAAAGAAAGTAAAGCATATTTTATTTCATGTTTTACAATTTATATGTGGTGGTTTTGGTGTTTATGACAGAGTATAGTTTTATTAACATTTTAGTTTCATTTTACAAACGTTTTAAAAAAAGTTTAAAAGTATAAATGGGGTCTTTTTGGCAGTTAGGACATTTTAGGTGAATACAAAACTTGGACAGTGGACCAATTGCCTACAGAGGGCACCACCTACTGGAAGTCACCAGACTTATATGTACCGTAACCAGAATCTATGTGCTAACTTTAACAGTGCCCTCTGTCCAAAAGCACCACCCTTGACATCAGGGTAAATAGAACTTAAATGAAATCAAAGCTGCACCAAATGTCCAAATATGATCCGTTAGATCATTTCCAAGAATATCCGATCCGTTTAGTAAGGCATAATCACGTTTCTTTATTGATTTCTTTAAAAGGCCACAGCCAACGCGTTTCGTTCTGAACACAGAACTTCTTCAGGGCAAAAATGTTGTGCGTCAAAATATTGATTGATGAATACGTCAGGTGGTATTTATTAAATTAAGATGTTCCTTTAGAGATGGTACTCGTATCTCTGATTTGAATCTCAAAGTTGCTATATTAATTAGAGATGGCGTATTACGCTCAGATTTTCACCACAATAAATGTACGTCAAGTATGCCTTCTTCAAGGAGATAAGTAAATTATTACGACATCTTAATTTAATAAATCTAACGGATCATATTTGGACATTTGGTGCAGCTTTGATTTCATTTAAGTTAGGACATTTTAGGTGTTGAGTTCCCTTTTAGTGAGATTTAACAAGTTATTTTTAGAGTATACTTACTTTGTTAATTATTTGTTTTTGTAAGGTGAAATCTTTTTTCTCGTTTTTGGAGTAATATCTGTTGTGGAAATATAAAGACATAAAATATATGAGTTAGTAATTTAAGTTAGCCATTGAAATCTGTGTTACATTTTAATTTAACAGTTTATTTAGAAATGCTTATTTACTTACTTTTTCCTAGGTGTAGTAGGCTTGATTTTAGAGGTGTGTTTGAGAGTGGTGAAAATCCGGCAGAGTTTCTCCTTCCTTAATTATTTTTGTTTAAGGTGTAAAAGAAGAGATATTTTTTTGTTTATATAGTGTGTTCTTGTTTGTTGAAAATCATTGGTCTATTTAGATCTTCTGTGTTTCTATTGGTTAATTTGATTTTTTTTTGTTTGGTAATAGTTTTACTTGTTTGGAAATCGCAAATTGAGAGAAAAGATTTTTTTAGGTGAGGAAGGAGATGTTGAATTTATTATTTAAAAAGAAATGTATAATATATATTTTAAATGTTGAATATGTTGCTATTATTTGTTTGTAAATATTATTTGTTTAGTTGTTATGTTATTATTAATTTATGTTGTTATTATTTTGATAGATATGTTTATATATAAATTTTATGTGATATGTGTATTTATGTAATTTATTTTATTTTTGGTGTTGAAAGTAGTCGTTTTAATGTGTATTTGAGTTGTCGATATTTTTAAAAAAACGATAATATTGCTGTCTATATTTTTGTTCTCGATATTTTGGACATGTCCTATACTTATTTATAATCGTCTATAATTTGTATTGCGATATTAATGTGTGCGATATTTGTGTAGGCGATATAGTTTCATTACGATAATGTGGTTTCGATATTAGTGTATTTTTATAATTAAGTATACAATATCGATATTTTTGATGTCGATATTTTTGCGTCGAAATGTTTGTATTTCGATAATGTGTCTTTCGATATTATGTCAGTGATTCAAATAAATTGATTACACAAATGGCTAACATGGTAGAACTGGGATCGGTAGTAGGCACGAAATGTAGTGCGGTCAGGTGGATCAAGAAAGTAGTCCGGATACTGCAGCAATGGGACACCGAACTAATAAACTAGGTAAAGGCAGAATGTGGAATATGAAGGAAATGTAAATATCGCTATGGTGACCAGAGAGGATTGCTTGAATGGACCTGGTGGAAGTAGAGCTGGAGCTTAGGGAATCTATTGAGGAGGAACACAGAGAGGACAATGCTGATTCGGTCAATGTTACTTGATATGATGTAGAGCTATAGAAATATTATGACTATGTAAATCAATTACGGTAAAACGGTGATTCAGACAATGAGTATGATCTACTATGTGTATAACAGGTCTTCTAGAGTAAGCTCCTCAAGGTAGGGGGAAGTGAGGGGTTGGGGTTGGAGAACTGTAATTGTGTTTAACAATGTTACTTCATGTTACAACTAATAAAACATATATAAAAATAAAAAACAGTTTAGTGCTTGAGTGACCACTTGCACAATCTTTCATGTGCTCCTGGCCCGCAACAAATGTAAAATAATAACAAAGGTGTGATTGCCTGCCTCCCTCCTCCTCAGTTATTTTTCTGGGCCTGCTTTGAATGAGATAAACCTCCTTCAGATCCACTAATGTCAAGATGATAAGAAGGGAAGCCCCACTAGATGGTTACTATGTAGCATGACTGTGGGCCCTCAAAGGCTACAGTTGACAAACCGGGAGTGCCGGACGTTCTTTTAAGGCACTCTTTCCTTACTGTCTACACTATGTTCGTGTAAGGGTATATGGCAAGTTCCCAGATCCCAATTTAACTATTCTCAGGGGTCGGTTGGTGGTGGGGAGCTGCTTGTCTCCTATACGCTGGCAGCTTGTGCGATTTTGGGGCCTTCTGATAGACAGGCATGGTGGAGTTCCCACAAGTCACTGAGGGCCTAATTCACAAAGGTATAATTACACTTTTATGTAAGTTTAGAATGTTTTGCAACTCGCAAAGGAATTTTACGAGTAGAGTCTTTATGATTGCGGAGTCTCCACACTTGTGGCGGCGACTCCATACATAAAAAGATAGTCAGTCGTAAAGATACTACTCGTAAAATTCCTTTGTGAATTGCAAAAAACGTAAACTTACACAAAAGTTTAAATTTAGCTTTGAGAATTAGGCCCTGAGAGCTGCACATGTTGGGGTTTCAGATAATTACCATTGATCCATTCCTGCCGCAAGTACTAAGCCCAGCCAAACAAGTGTGGTCGTGAGACAAGTTGGGGGAAGATGGGCGGTAGGAATATTGTGGATTCCTGCAGATTCCGGAAGTTTACGTCACAATGCAAGGAAAATGCATGATTTTAAGTAAAGTTGTAGGTTTGCAGGGCACTGTGGGTAAGAAAGCATCATTGGATCCTAACAAGGCATGCCATTTTGGACTCCTCCGTGTTACTATTTTTCAGAAATGTCTGGGATTGGTAGGTTTCTCTGGTTGGCCACCAAGGCCGGCACCAAATATGGCAGCTACCCCTATTGCTGATTTCTCAAAGTTGCTTTCTGAACATTTTGTGTTGTGGCCGCTGTTGTGGGATAGTTTTTTGAATTGGTTAAGAGGGGGAACACTGGGCGGTAGGAATATTATTGATTTTGTTGATCTTTGTGCATTCTGGAAGTTTGCATCACAAAAATACAAGGAAAATGCACAATTTTGGGCAAAGTTTGATGTTTGCAAGGCATTGTGGATAAGAAAACATTGAGGGATCCACGTGAGGAACATGACTCTAAATTTCCCTCCATGTCTAGTTTTCAGAAAAAATCTGGGTTTGATAGGATTCCCCGGGTGGCAGTCAACCCAAGCCCGAAAAGTGCAGCCATTCAGCATTGGAAGTTGGACGATATTGGAATGTAACCCGTCTCTGCTGGCCCATATGTAAAAACAATTCCCAAAAGATTTGAACTTTCCTCACTTTTGCCAATCAGATAAGGTTCATTAGTCCTCAGGGGAGCATAAAGACTGATTCTTGTGGGGATGCAGGTGGAGCTTGATGCCAGCATGAGCCATACCCCACCCAATTATTTTAGAAAGAAATATTTCTGGCATTCAGCAAGATTTCACGCTTTCCTTCTCCCACTCCCTTTGGACAAATTGGGGCAAACCCCTTTCCTGCTCCCTGGGGGCAGAAAAGACTCAGTATATGTTTGGGTTAGGGATCCGCCCGATGCCTGAGTGGACCCTCCAAGGGTTTTAGCCCGATGCCTGGTTAGGCCCCAATCCCTTTTCATAATTAAATAAATCTCCCGGGCGCCAAGATTGGACATAACCCTACTATCTTCACAGTGGGGATAGGGAAGAAAGACTTTTATGGCCAGAGGGAGGAGGGAGCACTAGCCCGTTGCCGGAGGGGGGGGTCACTCTCTCCTCAAAATAAGTAATCCCTGGTGTCTAGTGGTCTTTCTGCCCCAGGGGGCAGATTGGAGGTAAATCTATCTGCCCCTGAGGGGCTAGAAAGACTGTCTGATCATTTATTGGGGTGGGTGCCGGGCACGATGCCTGGGTGGGTGGACCCCTAACCCCTAAATACTCACTGGTATTTAGTGGGCTCTTTGCAGGTAAAGACCTCCTACTCCACCCCCCCTACCCTCCCCCCATCCCAGGCGTGGGGTGAAATTACTTTTATAGCCTGGGGGAGCACTAGCCCATTGCACGGGGATCGCTCATTCCTTCAAAAAAAGTAATCACTGGCATCTAGTGGGCATCCTGACGTCAAAATTAATAAAACAGATCCCTCTAGTGCGGGCACCAGAAGGTCCTTTAAAGCCCTCCCCAGAGTCGGCAAATGCGGACGGTCGCACTGGGCAGGGAGTGAACGGCCGCACCCAAAAGGTTAAGGCCAGTGGACTGCCTACGAAAGAAAGAGAAAGCATTAAATAGGCCCGTGAAAAAGAAATTGATAATAGAAAACATTGCAAATAATTGCCTGCCTTCTTTATTTTTGGCAAAGTGAGGGTTATGCCAAACAGTGTACTCTCGATTGTTCATGACTGTAGCACCCCATAAAATGAAACATGCAGTTATAATGGACAAAGAGTAGCGTTTGTCGCTTTTCCATCCCCGCTTTATATGTAGATTTAAATGGGGGAACGGGAAAGGACAATTCAACCCATACCAGAATCAGTCGGCGTCTTTTGATAAACAAATCAATGAGTGACAAAGGTCAATGATATTTGTTGTAGAGACGAAAATCGAAAAAACACTTCAAGGTAATGCTTCAGCTGCTTAAAAGGGCGCACGATAAATTGCCTTTTAGAAACACAACAGCTCTCCATAGAAAAACAAAACACGAAATGAAATGTGCAACACGCCAAAATTCTCATGGACAACTAATTTTAAAAAAAGCTATTAGGCTACGTGAATGAGCAGCGCAGTACGATCATAATCTGTCATCTGTTCTTTGACTCATTCCCATTACTATTCAGTCATGAGAATCAAACAATGAAGCAGCCTTGTCAACGTTTATTATTCCGATTTTGCGTAAAGGGAGAATAAAATGGCTCTTTCGGAGAACTGCTTTTTACAATTGGACAGAGAGAGACATTTGGCTGGTCCTCTGGCTTTAGTGACACTGACCTTGGCAGGCATACAGGAAGGGGCAAAACGCGTGCACAGTGTTCTAGAAGAAAGACCAGGTCAAATGAAGTGTTAAACCTTTATTAACAAAAGAAAAATATATCTTTGTGAATCAGAACTGGGCAACAAGGAGGTTCCTAGCAACTGGGGCATTTTAAGGATTTTGGGAGTCCTGGGCCAACCGTACTTTGGGGGCCCCTGGTCCGAACAGCTTTGGATTTATAATCCAATTTCAGCTCTTTCATGCCCTCTTTAGCCAGGTCAATGACAGTGGGCAGGCACACTTGTCCAAATTCCGACTGTGTTTACATTTAATATTCAGGTATAGTGACAATATTGTAACACAGTGGCAGCTCAGTAATATTACTGCACATAATCTCTGGGGCACACACCCATTTCTCTTATGTGAAGTCCTGTTTTGATCTAAAAGAAACCTTTTTTATGGATATTGCATGAAGCATAAACACAAAGGGGCATATCATCAAGGCCCGGCGATAAATATCGCAAAGCGCGCTTAGCGCTTGCATATTTATCGCCGGCTAAATCTGGAATTTATCACCCGGTTAGCGCGTTATCAACAACGCGCATCGCCGAGGCGATACAAATTCCAGAGTTAGCTGCCAAATGTGCGATTATCGCTGGAAATCCAGCGATAATCGCACAACGATTGGCGATACGTTGTTGATAGGGCAGGGCAGACTTAGCCATTATATCCACCTTCCATTGGATATAATGGCTAAGTCAGCCTGAAAGCAGGCGTAAGGAAAGTAGCGATAACCACGGTTAGCGCTACTTTTCTTATCGCTCTGCAGGTTAGCGTTCACATTGTTGATAGGAGAAATGTCGGTTAGCGACATTTCTCACGTTGTTTTGGGGAGGAACGCCCACTTTGCATCTCATTAGAGATGCAAAGCTGGGCGTTAAGGGAAGGGGCACTACGGCAAGGATTCACGCGATAGCGTGACCTTGTTAATAGTGCGATAAAATTATCGCCGCTTTTGGCCCGAAAACGGACGCTAAAGCGGCGATAATTTTATCTCGGGGCCTTGATGATATGCCCCAAAATTTCTCTGCAAAATGTCTGTAATAGACTCTCACACATCACCCAGATTAAAATTAATTAAAAGAAAACGTTATTTAAAACAATCTCTTTAAAAGAATTATTCAAGGTCAGAACGACAAGACTCTGCAGAATAGAGTTGGCTCTGTCAGGGAGCCCCCTGATAGGCTGGGGCCCTGGGCCACAGCCCACTTTGCCCATGCCTTAAAACGTCTCTGCCTAGCAGTAAATGAGAGCTACTAAGCAAAAATGAGGCACAAATATTTAGGGGCTTATTTACAAGCCCCTTGTGCTGCCGGTACGTCCCTTTTTCTCATATTAAAAGTGATGCATCGGTGACGCAAGGGGCTTGTAAATAAGCCCCCTAGTATTTTGCAAACAGTTGTCATTGGGAATCACATGGTTTCGGTGAAAAACAAAGAGAATACATAGGTGCCGAAGACTGAGATCATGAGAAAGGAAGATGACCTTAAGTTGATACAAAAATGTCAACTTTTTGTCCTCTCGTTGTAAACCCATTGTGTGAGAGGGGCTATAGGTGCCGCAGACAGAGAATGAGAAGTTCCCAGGGAGGTTAGTTTGGAAGATATCATCAATGGTGTTGTGGACTTTAGACCAAAAGTTGTGTAGCAAAGGACATTCGTACAGCATGTGGCGAAGGTCCACGTTTGCTGAATTACAGCTCTGACAAGTATCTTTAGCCATAAGACCAGTGCTGGCCGCTCCATTAGAGTGGAGGAGCACCGCCCCCCCTGCCACCACCAGCAAATAAAACGATAATAAAACGGGTCTTAAACCCGTTTTTTAATTGTTTTATTTTAATCCCCTGGACCCGCCCACAAGACTCTGGCGAGTCTTGGGGGCTGGTCTAGGGGATGATACTGCTGGTGGGGGAGTGATGGGCACTCCCTTCACTGCGCATGAGGTGTTTGGCCGGCCATCTCAGGCCGGCCAAACACCTCATGCGCAGTGAAGCTCTCTGCAGCCCCAGCTGCGTTGCTGGGGCTGGAGAGAGCAGGCACAGGCTCCCAGTCTGCCTGGGAGCGCAAGTTGCTGTCGCTCAGGCCAATCCTGAATCTGCTCTCATGCAAGAGCAGCTTCAGGATTGGCTGCAGGGCGGGCTGGGAGCCTGTGCCCAGAGCCAGAAGCAGAAAGAGCTGATGCAGGAGATGGCGGCAGCGTTAAGGTAACTTTATCTTTTTTTTTTTAGTTCCCAAACCCTCCACACCCACCACCCTCCTCCCTCCTCCCTCCTTCCTCCTCTGGCCCGGTCCGCCCCCCCACTTTGGCAGGGGATGGGCCGCTACTGTATAAGACTCAGTGTGGTAAGACAGTGTGGACTATAGAAAGTTCTGTGTAGTATATGAAGTTTGGTCCATCAAGATTTGGAGTTATTTTCTTGGTGAATGGGGAAGCCCATAGTTTTGGCCAGTGAATATCTGACGAGTTAGATAAACCGACTTGAGACCAGTCCTTATGCCACTTCTGTTGAGTAACGTCACATAGTGAGGTAGTTATGGGTCTAAGCTTGGCGTAGATCTTAGAGGCCATGTGACAGGTTGTATGATAGAGGCGCGTATAGTGAAACCACACGTGCCTCTACCATGCAGCCCAAATCACGAATGTATCTTAACCACGCATTCCTTTACCACGCATGCCTTTACAATGCAATTTTGTGGTATAGACATGAATGGTAAAGGGGTATGTGTGGCTAAGGTTGCCACTACCCTGACCCTCCCACCCCCGTGCTGACCCTACCCATTCCCCAACCCCTGCCCTAAGGCCTAAAACCCTGCCCCTTTACTTACACTACCTCAACCCCACGCGCTGTCCCTTAAACTACACCAAACCCTTCTACTGCCCTAAGCCCTGCCCTGACCCACCCAGCCCTAAACACTACCCTGACTACCCATTCCCCTTTCCCTGCCCTAAGGCCTAAAGCCCTTCCCCTTTACTTACACTACCCCGACCACCCTGCCCGTGCGCTGTCCCTAAAACTACCCAACCCCTTCCACTGCCCTGAAACCTACCCCGACTCCCCAGCCCTAAAAACTACCCTGACTAACCATTCCCCTTCCACTGCCCTGAGACCTACCCCGACCCCCCAGCCCTAAAAACTATCCCGACTACCCATTCCCCTCCCCCTGCCCTAAGGCCTAAAACCCTTGAAACTTTACGTACACTACTCCGACCCACCCCCCACCCTGTCCCTAAAACTAACCCGACCCCCCCAGCCCTGAAAACTACCCCAAGCTCCACTTACCTCACTGCGTCTCTTCCTGGTGTCTTCTTGCTTCCGTCTTCACTGTCTTCTGTCTAGCCAGCAGCTAGACCGCGCACTGCCTCAATCACGTATGCATGGTTAAGGCATATGCGTGTTTAAGGCAAGCGTGGTAGCACTTGGGTAGTCGGAACCACATGGTTAAGACCACGGTGTTCCAACTGTTTCCCCACGTGACCGCCTCTATTAAATACTGTGAAGAGGATTGGGAGTGAGGCAGCTTTAAAAGGAAAGGCTTTGTGTTTAGAGATGGCTACTTAATATCTCTAGGTCTCTCCTTTTTCTTGTGTTCGTTTTCTATTGTATTTTCTCTCTGGTTCTATTACTTTCCCACCTCCCGGTTGTGCAACAGAGATATTGTCACACTATTGAACTCTCTGATAATTGTCTACCTGCATTTGTACTTGTTATTGTCTAAACTATGTTACAATTCGTTCTGTGCAGACTGCACTTAGCTCATGAATGTATGCCAACCGTTTGTTTCGCACTATAAATCTCTAATAAAAACTTTTGAAATAAAAAAATATGTCAACATTTTAGGCTGAGAAAGCTAATTAACACTTTCTCGTCTTGAGAGCCAGGATGTGAAAGAGAGCCTCTAAATTGCCATAGACGGGGACATTCGCGTGGGCACAGTCAGCATGAGCAGGAAAACATGGCTACAGCAATTACAAATACACTAATTCAATAGTTTACCTTATGAATCCCTCCCTTTTGCAGGATTTGTTAGTGCAATTTAGGACATGTCAGTGATAATCAGACGGTCGTTTTCAAGTTCCTGTCATATTCAAAACATTCTAAGGAATGATAAGCAGATTTTCATTATTTGTAATCATTACTGTGAACTATTTTCAACGGGTAAGATGGAACGGTATTACCCGTACTACCAATTCGATTTCAAGAATTTTCATTCCCCAACCTCCAAAAGTAACTTTCAGTTAAGGCCCAAATTCTTCACCCAGCAGAATCCATCCTGTCATCTATGGTGTGTAAGATCTTAACACGTTCAAAAATGTGATCAATCTGTCCACGCATGCCTTGAGAAACAATAGGTATACAAGTTAAACATTCAGAATCCACAATTGCACAAACACCACATTTTTCAGTCAGGAGAAAATCAATAGCCATTCTATTCTGTAATATTGGTTTGTTATCCTTTTATTGGGGCATAGATCAACGCTATGGCAATTGCATTTGAATTCACTACCTCCTGTAGTACTTAAGATAGCTGCTGGATTTCGTAGATGGACAGCACTACTCAATAGATAGGAAAAAAGATGGCAAAAAACAAGCAGTCTCTGAAATTTCTCTGGGCAGTCTCTTACATAGGGGGTGGAGTTTAGCAGGGATATGTCTTATGCCAGATACAACATTTGCAGGATAACAAGATAAAGACCAGCCTTTCGGCAACAAGTCATAGTCCCTGTTGCTGAAGAAAAAAAGGTTCCAGGCAATTCAAGGAAGGGTGAGGCTTTATGTTTAAAGTACCCCAGATGGCAGTCTGAAGAAGTAAGGAGACAGTTTAGAGTTAACGATGGGCCTGGGTTGCAGAAGTCACATTCAGTGCGACCCACAAAGATACTGCCATTTGTCTCACAGCTTGTCCAGAAGCAGTACTGGCAAGGTGTACAACAGGGGTGAGAAACTAAATAAATCCCACAGTTGAGAAAGGAATGTAAACTGTTGCATAATCACATTCCTAGGGGAAGTGCCCATGATGGTGGGTTTCAAGGTATTTTTACAACTTCCTGGAAAGGGATTGGAACCATGGGTCCTCCACCTTGGGAGACAGTGGGAAAGTGGGCACAAATACAACATGAGGAAAGGTTGAGGTTTTTCTTGTAATGTTCCAGGCAATGCAGGAAAGAGTGAATATCGGCTTCAGAAGTGGTGAGAAACCTGACCATTTCAAACACAGCCACATGGTGAGCCAGCCAACAAGGCTCAGAGCAACTAAGGGATCAGGTAGCTAGGTTACTTTCCAATACTGTGATCACAAGCCATAACCATTGGTAGCAGGTGGGCTGCATTGTGATGAGATTTGTACAACTGGGTACCAGTAATTAGAGCACTTCCAGGTGGTGGATATGGGGTGCAGTGAGTTGTTGAGACAGCAGCAATTTGTGCTGCAGAACATGCTCGGCTGGCATGACAGATGCAAGAGAAGGTGACAGATTCAGGAGGAGCTGATGCGTTGGATCTTTAGTATGTTCATTGGGTCATCCACTTGCAGTGCGATGCATGATTCTAAACAGGTTGTCTTTGTCAATGTTCGTGGTGAACTGGACTTGATAATGGCCTCACGAACAGGGTTGGAACAATAACTTTGGCTGATGGGTTTTGATATGACTCAGTGTGCAGGCTGATGGTCATGGGAAGCTTCGGCTTGACAGCTGGTGAGTGTAGCTTGTACCACCAAATGGAAGCTTTTGAGACAGTGAATCAGTTACTTGCTATATTACAGTCATATCGTCATTTAAGTGCAAGTAAAGTAATGCCCAAGACATTGGAGAGGTAGATGGAAGCACCATACAGTGGCCCATGATTATCTCATACGGTTGTGACTTAGCTTTTTGGTTATGAGTGGCTCAAATCAACCAGAGTGACAAAGGTAGAGCATTATTTAAAGTGACACTGAAATGTTCTTCCCTGAGTGGTAAGCACAGTGGAAGTGTTGTTTGATGCCCAAAGCCTTTCATAGTTCTTGAACTACAGATGACACAAAGGAAGAACCCTTGCTACTCCCTATCCATCTCAAAGCTGGGTATGGAATCTTTCAGCAGTTTTTCAACTATAGAGATAGCATCAGCTTGGGTACATGGGTAGACTTCAATCTATCCGGAGGACATGCACACTAAAACCAGAAGATACATATAAGACACCAGTGAGGAAATTGTATGACATCTATTTGAAGGTGCATAAAAGATTGAATGGAGATGAATGGGCAGCGGGGGGTTTTACCACTGTTACCAATGTTGGCTTGACAGGTGGCACAGGAAAGACAATACTGTAGGACAATGGAGGGAAAGGAGGTAACAAGCCATTGTGTATTTGTGGCATGAATCATGCCATCACTACATACATGGGCAACGAATCACTGACAGAATATCGACTACAGAAATATCGACGACAAAAATATCGGAGCGGAAATATCGATGTCCAGAATATCGAAGTCCTAACTACATTATGGTAAGTACAAAAATATCGAAACAAAAATATCGTAAAAATATCTTTGTTAAAAATATTGTTTTTTTAAAATGTCTAAAAAATAATGTTAAATAAAGTAAATAATACATATAATTAAAAAAACATAGTTAGAATTATTAGAAAATGTTTAAAATTATAAATAATAAATATAATTTTAATAAAAATTAAACATACATCTATATAAAATATAATATATACATTTACTTTATAATATTAAAAAATAAATATTATAATAAATTATAAAATGTTAGAAACATATTAAAAATTATAACTACATATGTATATACATATACCAGTAAATATAAAATAAAAATACAATATTTATATAATAATTTAAAAAATAAAAATATTTTTAATCTTTTACAATTACATTTCACACTACATTAACAGGAACAGTAGAGAAAAAATTGGATAGCGTAGAGGATAAAATTACTCTTCCCACTCCAGGGAGTGCAACAGTAGGGAAAGTGTTGGATAGCGGAGGGGAATAATTTACTATTCCCACTCCAGCAAATAAAACAGTAGGGAAAGTGTTGGATAGCATATGTGAATAATTTACTATTCCCACTTCAGGGAGTGCAACATTAAGAAAAGTGTTGGATAGCGGAGGGGTAAAAATTACAATTCCCACTCCAGGGACTGCAACAGTAGGGAAAGTGTTGGATAGCGGAGGGAAATAATTTACTATTCCCACTCCAGGGAGTGCAACATTAAAGAAAGTGTTGGATAGCGTAGGTGTAAAAATTACTATTCCCACTCCAGAAAGTGCAACAGTAGGGAAAGTGTTTGATAGCGGAGTGGATAAAATTACTATTCCCACTCCAGCAAGTGCAATAGTAGGGAAAGTGTTGGATAGCAGAGAGGAATAATTTACTATTCCCACTCCCGCAAGTACAACAGTAGGGAAAGTGTTGCATAGAGTATGTGAATAATTTGCTATTCCCACTCCAGAGAGTGCAACAGTAGGGAAAGTATTGGATAGCGGAGTGGATAAAATTACTATTCCCACTCCAGCAAATGCAATAGTAGGGAAAGTGTTGGATAGCAGAGGGGAATAATTTACTATTTCCACTCCAGCAAGTACAACAGTAGGGAAAGTGTTGGATAGCGGAGGGGTAAAAATTACTATTCCCACTCCAGGGAGTGCAACAGTAGGGAAAGTGTTGGATAGCGGAGTGGATTAAATTACTATTCCCACTCCAGCGAGTGCAACAGTAGGGAAAGTGTTGGATAGCGGAGGGGAATAATTTACTATTCCCACTCCAGCAAGTACAACAGTAGGGAAAGTATTGGATAGCGGAGGGGAATAATTTACTATTCCCACTTCAGGGAGTGCAACATTAAAGAAAGTGTTGGATAGCGTCGATGTAAAAATTACTATTCCCACCAGGGCCGGATTGGGAACAGAAACCGGCCCTGGCAAGCTGCTCAGCCGGCCCCCCCTGGGGTGAGGGGGAGTGCAGCCGAGCAGTTTGCGAGGGCCGGTTTCGGACGATTTTGTTACCGGGGGCCGATATTGCCGACCCCGGTAACAAAAACGGCCCCCCAGGGGCCCAAAACCGGCCCCTACCCTAGCGGCCTACCGGGGAAACGCACGGTGCCCGCTATGGCCAGTCCGGCCCTGATTCCCACTCCAGAGAGTGCAACAGTAGGGAAAGTGTTGGATAGCGGAGGGAAATAATTTACTATTCCCACTCCAGGGAGTGCAACATTAAAGAAAGTGTTGGATAGCGTAGGTGTAAAAATTACTATTCCCACTCCAGAAAGTGCACTAGTAGGGAAAGTGTTAGATAGCAGAGGGGAATAATTTACTATTCCCACTCCCGCAAGTACAACAGTAGGGAAAGTGTTGCATAGCGTATGTGAATAATTTACTATTCCCACTCCAGAGAGTGCAACAGTAGGGAAAGTATTGGATAGCGGAGTGGATAAAATTACTATTCCCACTCCAGCAAATGCAATAGTAGGGAAAGTGTTGGATAGCAGAGGGGAATAATTTACTATTTCCACTCCAGCAAGTACAACTGTAGGGAAAGTGTTGGATAGCGGAGGGGTAAAAATTACTATTCCCACTCCAGGGAGTGCAACAGTAGGGAAAGTGTTGGATAGCGGAGTGGATTAAATTACTATTCCCACTCCAGCGAGTGCAACAGTAGGGAAAGTGTTGGATAGCGGAGGGGAATAATTTACTACTCCCACTCCAGCAAGTACAACAGTAGGGAAAGTATTGGATAGCGGAGGGGAATAATTTACTATTCCCACTTCAGGGAGTGCAACATTAAAGAAAGTGTTGGATAGCGTCGATGTAAAAATTACTATTCCCACCAGGGCCGGATTGGGAACTGAAACCGGCCCTGGCAAACTGCTCAGCCGGCCCCCCCTGGGGTGAGGGGGAGTGCAGCCGAGCAGTTTGCGAGGGCCGGTTTCGGACGATTTTGTTATCGGGGGCCGATATTGCCGACCCCGGTAACAAAAACGGCTCCCCAGGGGCCCAAAACCGGCCCCCACCCTAGCGGCCTACCGGGGAAACGCACGGTGCCCGCTATGGCCAGTCCGGCCCTGATTCCCACTCCAGAGAGTGCAACAGTAGGGAAAGCGTTGGATAGCGGAGTGGATAAAATTACTATTCCCACTCCAGCGAGTGCAATAGTAGGGAAAGTGTTGGATAGCGGAGGGGTAACAATTACTATTCCCACTCCAGCAAGTGAAACAGTAGGGAAAGTGTTGGATAGCAGAGTGGAATATTTAACTGTTCCCACTCAAGCAAGATAATTAAAATTAATTATCAAAATTTTAATTAATTATAAAAAATTTACCTCCCACCATATTGCCCTATAAATGACACCGCCAATATTATAAAACATAACACTATTAACATAATTAATTTATGATTAATTAATTAATGAAAATTAACAAACATATTAAAAACAATCAAGAATAAATTAATTCACACGATTAACACTATAAAAAAGTTTAAACAAAATATTATAATAAACAATGTAAAAAAATATATTAAAATTAAATTACTTCCCAGACTACTCCCTATCAACCCACAACCCGCTCCTAAAAAAATAACACATTTAAGATATTTACCAATTAATTATTAATAATTAACAACAAATTAATAACTAATTAATATCAAATTAATTACAACAATGAACAATATAAAATATTAAATAAATAGATATTAATAAATACATTTTTTTAATTAATTAATTATAATTAAATTACTTCCCACCCTATTCCCCTATAAACCCACAACCCGCTCCTAAAAAATAAAATAAAAAGATATTTACCAATTAATTATTAATAATTAACAACGAATTAATAACTAATTAATAATTAATTAATTACCACAATTAGCAATATAAAATATTAAATACATAAATATTAATTAATCAAAATTATTTATTAATTAATTATAATTAAAATACTTCCCACCCTATTCCCCTACAAACCCACAACCCGCTCCTTAAAAAACCCCACAATTTAATTAATTAATTAACGAATCAATTAATAAAATTTAATAACCAATTAATATTTAATTAATAAAAAATTAATTATAAATAATAATTATAAATAATAATCAATAACGATTATTGATTACTTTATTAAAATTAAATTACTTCCCCCCCTATTCCCCTATAAACCCACAACCCGCTACAGAACTAAAATACGCAAAATGTAATTTTCATAAAATACATAACTTCTAAAAATTTCACAAATACATTAAAAAAAACAGATATACTTATACAAAAAACATTAGATCACATACTATTAACATACATACTAAAATACAGAACACTAATATAAATGTCGATATTATTAACAACGATATTACTGACTTCGATATTTAAAAAAACGATATTTCTTACCTTCATGTCGATATTCTGGTCACCGATATTCTTGATGTCGATATTCTGTCCCTCCGATATTTCCAACTCGATATTTTTGTTCTTTGAAAATAAAAACTCGATATTATGCCTGTTTACCATGGGCAACACCGCAGTACAGTTGGGCAAGGTTTGGGAGCTGCCATTTTGGGGCAGTCAGCCTCCCCTGCTTGATTCGCTCCACTCCACCGGGCTAATTTTTACAGTTCTGTTGTAGTCACAATTTTCTGTTTCCTGCAGTTCTGCAAGATCCTTTTTAAGAATTCATGAGGGGCTCATTAACATGGGTTACATTCAGAGTAACTTCAGAACTAGGAGACAGGGCAGTTTTGTTTAGCAGCTTCGTCAGCTGAGGCATTTCTTCTAGATACTTCATCTTGCGCTGAATGATGAACGGTTCAAGAGCACCAAATAAACCCTTTACATATGATCCTTTTTTATTAGGGAGTCCAGCAGCGAGGAATTCCTATTGCTTCCAGAGGACCCCGAAGTCAAGAGCACCCTCGAAAGCACACTATGAATCAGTGAAACGAGCTAGTTTTCTGAGCAGTTATTGTGCAGGCTCGTGTAAGGCCAATCAACTGAACAGCTTGGGCAGAGGGAACATTGGGTAAACAATGACTTTCCATGACATCAGGTAAAGATCATATTACAAAGCCCAATGACAGGTTACCTTTAATTTATATGACATGAACGATCAACATAACACACACAATCACAGTTTGACAAAGGTGTATCAGTGAGAACGAAATGAGGCTTAGTAAAGTGGACTGTGGTAAGGAGACAGTTGTGATGTTAGCAGTCAAGTGCACTTGGGAAAAGAGAGGCAGGGCTCAACACAGTGCAGCGTACAACAACAGTATTTTATATTTGGACAATCTGGATAAAGATAGGTGCGGAATTTTAGTGTTCAATAACAATGCCACCATGGTGTGAGGTACAGCAACAGTGAGTTGGGATCCTGACGCGATATTTTCTGAAACTTCAACTAAATGGGCAGCTGTGGCCACCAAGCACAGGTGCGGAGGATTTCATGCTGTGACATCATCAAGAGCAAAGGGCTAGTAGGCAATTGGTTTCTATTTATCCCCATGATACTGAACAAACACACCTGAAGCAAAGCCTTCTATCTTGTGACAATACAATGTGGGGGTTTAGAGTAATTGGGTAAGTCTAATGCAGGTGCAAAGGACAATGCTTCTTTCAGGATACAGGGCCTCATTTATGAGGTTTTGGCGTAGGGCAGTGCCGCAAGGATTCTTGCTACGCTGCCCTACGTCAAAACAAAAGGGCAGGAATGCGCCGTATCTAAAAGATTTGGCGCATTCCTGTCCTTATCCCCTGCGCCGGCGCACAATGGGCTGCCGTGCGCCAACACAGACACGCTTGGACCATGGTGCAAGGGTGCCTGCGTTGCGGGGATGATTGATTTTGTGCAGGAAGGGACACCTTCCTGCACAAAATCAATCACAAGAGGTGATTTCCTCTTTCTAGGTGTGCTGCAGAATGCAACACACATAGAAAAAGGAAAAATGAGGAGAAATTAAAATATTTCTCCTCGCTGCGCCTCCCGAACGCTACCCCTGGGGTGGCGTAAGGTTCTGACGCATTCCCAGGTTTACGATACACCCACAGCAACACCCATGGAACACCCCTTTCACGCAGTTTTCTGCGTGAAAGGGGCACATATTTACAAGGCCATGAAAAGCCACGTAAAGTGGCTTTACGTGGCCATGTAAATATGCCGTGGCACATCGCGCCACCAGAACGTCAAAAAAGTGACGTTCCGGCTGCGCAAAAGTGCCGGTAGAGGCCCACAATTTTTGGTTCTGCCTCCTTCGACCAAGACAAGGTCCGAAGTTGTCTTTTTGTCCAAAATCTTGCAATGTTTTGATAATGTTAGCACAATACAAAACGTACCGTCAGCAGTGGCCTGTCATCCCCAAAAGAGTGCATACCTGGGAGACGTTAACTAGTCTGGGCAGCTCAATTTGGTCTGCAGACCACCACCCTATCCTAGATGACATGGCCTAAATATTGAACACTGGCTAAATTTAATCATAAGTTCTCTCTAGGTGCATTATGCCTCTCCCTTGATAATTCAGTGAGCAGATTCAGGGACTCAGACTGCCATTGCTCCAATGATCCAATACATCAGCAGCCTATCTGTTAGAAATGGTATTTTTGGGAGGCTAGGGCATGTGCCAAAGCCAGGCAGAAACCACCACTCTAGTCAGGATAAGGGAGTTACACTCCTAAAATAACCCCTGCTCACCCCCTTGGTAGCTTGGCACGAGCAGTCAGGCTTATCTTAGAGGCAGTGTGTAAAGCATTTGCACATAACCAACAGTAATACAATGTAGGCACTACAAACGGACACCACACCAGTTTAGAAAAATATCCAATATTTTTATATACTTAAAACAAGACCAAATACGATAAAAATCCACAATACAAATACTTTTAAAATGAATACTTTGTAAGATAACTTCTTCTTTGTAGAAATCGTGAAAAACAAAGTTCGTACGAGTCGGTAGCTCCGTCCGAGTCTACCGCGATGCTGAAAACAACAGAGTCTAACAGTTCCAGCCGACCGCGTCGATACGGGCCAGCAGAGTCGTGAACAGACTCGGTCACAGTACCTTTTCTCATTGTGGCGGGCACGGAGTGTGCGAGCCAGTCGGCGTACATCGCGGTTGCGGTGCAAGATGGAAGCGGTGCAGGGCGCGGTGTCCTCTCAATGCGGTGCAGGCAGAGGCTCGGTGACAATCGTGCAGACGGAGTCGGTGAGTCCAAGGCGTGCGGGGCAGGGTGAGACAGTGCTCGATGCGGTGCTGGCAGGTTGCGATGCAGGCGACCAAGTCGGAGTGCGGGAGCTGGCGTCGGACAGCGGTGCGAGTCGGAGCAGTGCGTCGCGAAGCGTGCGTGCGGTACCCCAACTGCGATGCGGTCACGATTGTTGAGCCAGTTGCAGCGACAGCGTCGGTCTGGTCCGGCTGGTACAGTGAAGCGATGCGATGCGAACTGCGGTGCCCACAGGCCACGGTGCAAGCAGCGGCTCGGTGGCGATGGCGTTGGACGTCGTCGTCGGTGAGACCAGGGATGCGGTGCGAGATGCGAACGGTGCTGTCTGCGGTGCAAACAGGACACCGGGCCAGCGATGGAGTCGGTTGACGGGGTCGGTTGCGGTTCCCTGCCTCTGTGGCAACTGAAACAGCGGTTCCAGAAGCGGTACCCAGAGGGTTGTGAAGTCTTTGCAGTCCCTGAGACTTCTTAACAGGAGGCCAGCTCGGTTTCAGGCCCTTGGAGATTCTCAGCACAAGTAGTAGAAAATTCAGTCCAGTCCTTTCACTGCCCAAGGCAGAAGCAGCAGCTGCAGGCCAACCCAACAAAGCAACAACACAGCAAAGGGGCAGTACTCCTCCTGGCAGCTCTTCCAGCTCTTCGTCTTGGTAGGTTCCTTGATTCCAGTGAGATCTAAATTCATGGGGTCAGGGCCCCAATATTTATATCCCAAATTCCTTTGTTCTCTGAAGGCAGAGAGGCCTTTGCCTGGCCCAAACCAGTTCTGGTCAGCCTTGGAGCACTTTGTTGACAAGCCTCCGTATTTCCTTTCAGGGTGCAGGCCAGGGACATCAGACGCACCACAGGAGGTGGAGCCAGCATTGTGGAGGGAAGACCCAGCCCTATTCAGGTCCCAGGTGTACTCCTCCCACCCATCTACATGTAGATCTGGCTATTCAGCCCTGTGCTGACTCACCCTGTCTCCTGGAATCCCCCAGCCCCTGTCACTCACACTCCAGACAAGGAATACACAACCTAGCAGAGGCAGGCTTGGATGGTTAGACAAGAAAATACCTACTTTCTAAAAGTGGTATTTTCAAACCCAGAATGTTAAAACCAACTTCACTAAAAGATGCATTTTATCATTCTGAGTTCAGGCATACTAAACTCGAATTTCTACCATGTTCCCTGGGTCAGTTAGGATCATAGGATGTAATAATCAAAACCGCCCATTCTGGCCTATGGGGAACAGGTAGCCTTGCAATAGTGAAAAACGAAGTAGGCTGTAATTCACTATCAGGACATGCCACACACACCAGGGCATGTCCTACCTTTCACATACAATGCACCCTGCCCACAGGGGTACCTTGGGCCTACCTTAGGGGTGACTAACATGTAGAAAAGGGAAGGTTTAGGGACTTGCAAGTGTGTGCACTTGCCAAGTCGACATGGCAGCCCCAGGCTGCGCACAGGCTCTGCAATGGCAGGCCAGAGTTACACTTTACGGGCTGTTTGCGTGGGTGGCACAATCCAGTGCTGCAGCCCACCAACAGCATTTGATCTATAGGCCCTGGCACTCGCAGTGCACTTTACTAGGGACTGACACATAGATCAAATAGGCCAATCATGGAAATACCAATCCATACACATTTTATACAGGAGCACTTGCACTTTCCCACTGGACAGCAGTGAGGAAAGTGTGCAGAATCATTACACCAGCAAAAACAGAGTCAAAAAAACGGGAGGTTAGAAAGCAAAAAGTCAGGGGAAACACGCCAAAAGATGCCAAGTCTAACACTATCAAACTAGGGTAGATCATTCTAGAAAGACAAAGATATCCATATCTTTCTGGAGAGCTTGTAAAGATCATTGAATGCACCTTTGATGGAGTTGAAATCACATGATTTGGCCCTCAGAAAATATGAAGCTGAAGAGATACAACTGACGCTCAGGATGTATTGGAATAAAGAAGATTGCAGAATATGAATCTATGAGTATAAACCATGCAGCAGTCACTGGTATAGATGACAGAATAAGAGCAGGATTAAGTCCAACAGGAAAACGTGGCTCTGCAACAGCATTTATGAAATATATATCTTGCACAAAAATGATATGTTTCTATACCAGGCGTTTTACATGTCAAAATAGGAGTGTGACACACACTAATAGTGGCATTATTCCCTGTTTTATTTGAGTGGCACTGACTGGACACATCCCAGCCGCTGCCTCCTAGAGTAAAGAGTATTGTGGTGTGTGCGGTAGCTTTTTCATGAGGTTTACCAATATCCTTACTGCTCAGCCATAAGAAAACGACCTACATCGTTAGCATGTTTGGATCATAAAATGGAAAGAACTTGGTCAAGCGCATCAGACATTGATTGGCACATCAGACATTGTTTATTGTGTAGATGTAACTTAAGTCATTATTTTCACACAGAACAGCTAATGCTGCATTGTCAATTTCACTAGACTCTCAAATCGACACAATTATTAGTACAAGAGATAACTTCCTAAAAATTCTGCTGGTGAAGTAGGACTCAGAATGAAGCCATGTTATTCACTCATGGGACCTAAAGAAACAAATACAGAGTTTGTAATATAATGAAGAACACGTAGTAAAATAGCCAACTCCATCAACAGCCCAGCCCAAGGGAGGCAGTAGAGAACATTCAGAGGTTTACAGTGCAGAGTACTACAGACTACCAATAAGGCTTGAGATGGTGTTCTTTTAATGACATGTTGTACATTTGAACTTTTCTGATTTACAGGAATTGGAGTATCCACAGAGCTGTGGGCTTCGCTCGGGCTGTCCTAAAACTTAGGGTATGGGCTTTGTGGAATTTCTGTGAATTCATGTTGTTTGGATTGTTCTCTTGAACACCAAGATAGAAAAGGACAACCGCATTTCCAATGCCCCAAATGCCTCCAATTGAAACATGAGAAACCACCAGGTGGGGCAGAATACCCCCTCCCCTGCTCCTAGCTCCATCATCTGGATCTTCCTCCTCCCTATCCACTTGGTACATCCTGCCACCTCATGCCTCCATGGTGTCTCCCTTTGACCGTTTTGTTAGAAGGATTAGCAAAGATGTACTTGGATCCAGTTGAATCTTTTATTTCTTGCATAGTAACACTACAACAGAAACCAGCTCTGAAAAGTCATTAGTATGCCATCGGACACAGATAGTGTGCAGTTGCTCCTGTACTAGAGGCAATAACCCTTGAATCAATCAACCAATCAATCAGGATTCTTATAAAGCGTGACTACTCACCCGATAGGGTCTCAAGGCTCATAGTGGGGCGTGGATCTGCGGTTCAGTCTAAGAGCCAAGTCTTGAGGTCCTTCCTAAATTTCGGCAGCAATGGTGATTGCCTGAGATGTAGAGGCAGGGAGTTCCAGGTCTTTGTAGCAAGGTAGGAGAAGGATCTTCCTCCAGCCGTGGTGATCCATGGGATGGGCGGAGTGGAGATGTGTGGTGGAAGTATAGAAGGAGAGGAGGTGGTTGAGGTATGCAGGTCCGGTGTTGTGGAGGGCTTCGTTGGCGTGCGTGAGGAGCTTGAAGGTAATTCTTTTGTTGATAGGTAGCCAATGAAGGTCTCTCAGGTGGCCAGTGATGTGGCTGCAGTGTGGTATTTTCAGGATGAGTCTGGCAGAGGTGTTCTGGATGTTCTGCAGTTCTTTTTGGAGTTTCTGGGTTGTGTCGGCGTAGCGTGCATTGCCGTAGTCGAGTCTGCTGCTGACGAGCGCATGGGTGACTATTTTCCTGGACTCGATGTGGATCCACTTAAAGATCTTATGAAGCAGGCGGAGTGTGTGAAAGAAGGAGGATTAAACGGCTGAGATGAGATCTGGTCCAAAGTGTTTTGATGAGACACACTTCGATAACAGCTTTCAGAAATGTATCTCTAGAAGCAACAAGAGCAGTTACTTCCAAATGTGCTTTTCATGGCCAATTGACTTTGCCCAACAATTGATCTTTTGCTTCACTTGGCGTATTGATATGTAACAACTGATTAACATGAGCACAATCTTGTTTATAACATTGAAATACAGTATGCAATTCCTCACAAAACATTTGAGGGTTGTCCTGTATACTAGGAAATTTACTTTTAATGTTTACTAGGCCAGCAGGAACCAGGGATCACGGCCGGTGACAAAGCCTCCTACTCCAGGACTTGGGTATTCTCTCAGAGTCAAAGGTGCATTTGGTTGGACTCAAGCAAAAGGATTGGGCTAATCACTGTCTTCCTTGTAATTAGTAGATTTATATAGCGCGGATTATCACTCGTGAGGGTATCCAGGCGCTGTCCATGGGCACGGGGGAGATTGAGTGATTTGCCCAGAATCACGGGATGTTGAGCCGATGCCGAGATGCAAAGCCGGACCCCAGCTCCCGAGTCGGCAGCTCTGCCCGCTGCGCCACATCCTCTCCTCCTTCCTTGCTTTCCAAGGACGGGTGTTCCCCTCGCTGGGGAGTTCCCTTGGTTTCTCTTGCCTTCCACTATGTGGTCTTCCTTAGTCTATCCCGGGAAGTAAGCAGGCTGTGAACCAGACTACTCTGGTGCACTGCTTCTGCAGCCTTATTTGAGGGGGATGATGACGTGTAAGGTTCTTGTTTTGTTCTCATGTTGCTGCTGCTGTTGCTCTAGCTTGCCACAGTTGCTGTGCTCGCCTGAACTGAATTTTCTTGAGCTCGATCGGCCAGGCCAATAATTGGCACTACTCCATCCCCATTGCACTTTGCAGCAGGCTTCCAACATCTCCTATGGGTATGGGGGGATTTAGAATGCACAGACTTGCCGGAGATCCTTACATTGTTATTTTAGGTGCGGACCCCACTTGGATCTGAGAAGTCAAGGAACACAGATATATTGGGACCTATTCACAAAGTCATTTTGGAGTGCGTAAGGTAGTACTCCTTTAGCACTCTTTTATGTACTCTTACGTGCCTTTGTGAATAGGCCCCAAAACATCTACATGTAGAATAGAATGGGAATGTGGAAGGATTATTCATGTACAATTAGTGCACATAGAAAGGGCTGTGACTTCTTTACACTTCTATTAATATGAAGCTGGATGTTTCGAGCCAATTCACAAATGCATGAAAGTTTATGTAAAAGAGTTCTACTTCCCATACTCATAAATGTTTTTGTGAATTGGCCCCGTAGTGTCTACAAATCTTTATAATACAACATTATATGTAAGCAAAAAATGGTAAGTAATTATTACAAAGAACATTATAGCATTAACACCTATCGAATAACATAGAAGAGAATTCAAATAAAATACCTAACAACTTAGAAAAAAAGTCTAATAGAATCCCGTCTTAATTTCTGTGTTATATCGAAATGTACACACTCCCTCATTCCTTTTTCTACATGGTCTCCAGTGAACGGAACCCTCACCTTTTAGCCAAGTCGATGGGCATATATTTCACACTTTCAAATGCTTAACAAAATCTTTATGCATCTGTGATCTAGAGGAGTACAGCCTTGATTCATCATTCTTCTAGCCTGAAGGAACACTGCTTTAAAGCTGCTAAAAACCAGCTTCATTGCCCCTTCCTCCCAGAGTCTAGATTGGGTGCTCAGCACAAGGCTTAGTTCGGTTGTGGCAATTCAGAATGCACATGACATGCAGGCCACCATATTTGACCAGTCAAAAGAAAAGGTTAACTTTCTTGTTAAAAAAAATAGGGCCCTTTACGTTTTCAAAGCTATCGTGATTTCACAAGCCTTCTTACGTCACAGGTAGTTTATTCATTTCTTGAGATTTAACAATGGGCAATGGGAGAAAACAGTGTCATATAAGTGCATTAGAAAGGAAGACTGCCATTTTAAAACTGGTTTATCATAGTGTGAGGGTAAAACAGTGGCACAGTAGTACACTAGGTCGTCCATGCGAAGTAGAGAGTTTGCCCCGAGTACAGGAGGACCTTAGCGATGACATGCATGTCGTTGATCATGCCACCTTGTGCATGTGATTGCAAAGGTCTCCTTAAACCGTGGCACACAATGGGTTTTTGGGCCAGGCAGAACGCTATCTAGCGGGCACCGCCACTATGGCGGTCGCGCTAGTCCCCAAGGGAAGGAGGGGGGGTCGCGCGCCACTTGATGACGCAGCACTACCCACCCCCTATCGGACATCCAATCGGACATCGGCGGAGCCCATGAACCGGAAGCACTTCTTGTGCTTCCGGTTCACGCGTTCAGCTAACGTGGGGCAAGCAGGTTTAGACCAGCTTGCCCCTGGCACCCTCCTTAAAAGGGGGCAGCGGTAGCAAGAGCAGTCTCTTGTTCCTCCCGCTGCACCGAGTGGGTACCCGGGCCACCAGCGGCCACTTAATTTGTTTCCCCACCCACCATCCCCTAGGGCAGGCAGTTTTGAACGGGTATTAGAGTATTATGTGTTTTTGAAACAAGGTAAATGTAATGTGTGGTGTACAAAATGATATTAAGTATTATTATGATGTGTTTTATTTACAGGTGAATTTTGACAATATTTTGTGTAATGTAGAGTTCAGTGCAATAACATGGTATTTTGTAAATAGTGTTCTAAAAAACGGTTTTAATGTAGCATGGCATAACAGTCTGCTAGGTCGAATTTGCAAGAATTGTCGTATTTTAGTAGTCTGTCCTTGGTCAAGCGGTAAGGTCATGATTGGTAAGCCTAGTATTCGGCCCTTAGCGGCGAGCATCATGTAACTCCAGGGTCAGTGACAGCCGGTCAGTAGGCTGTCGGGGTGCGGGGGCCAGGAGAGTCACTCTTTACAGTAGGCCTGTGGCCACCCTCGCACGCGCATGCCCATCAGGGCGCAAGTATGTAGAACTGCCGCCCCCGTTACGGAGTTTAAGGCTCAGGGCGTAGGGGGGGCCCGGGGGAAAGTATCCGTCCGATAAGCTGTACCCCCTACGCAAGCTTCCTCCGGCGGAGTAGTACTGTTTACCAAGATCTGGGGCTGCCCGTCATTGACCTTGCCGTAGGCTCTAGAGGGGACACGCAGAAAGTAAAGTATATATATTGTTAGATTACGTTAGGAACTGAGTTGTATTAGAACATGTTAAAGGTTAGCCAAGTGACATCATGTATCTATCAATGTATCTGGACTTTCTGCGTAAAGTGTAAAAATGTAAATTAATAATTAATGTTTTATGTATGTAATAAATACGGCCAGGGGGTCACTCCCCTTAATCCAAAACAGCGTGGTTTGAAATGCTTGCCTTGGGGAGGGAGGGAGCCCCATCGAACCAAGGGATATCTGGGGTTATAGTAAAAAAGGGGACTTAGGCAGTACCAGGCCATATGATATTGCACCACAGGACATGGTTAAAAACAGCTGCATGGCAGTGCACAAGCCCAAGCTCCTCCGTGGGGAACAGAGTCGGACTAGAGTGCATTGGAACCGCCAAGGCCATTTGCCTGAGACAACATATTGTGAGCTGTGCATGTAGTCACAAAGGTCCCCTGATAAAATAGGCAGATCTTCTGTTTCTTGCACACATTCCCTCCTCAGCCTCTCTCGCGAGGCAAATTATTGTGGGCCAATTTTCCAACATTTTCACGCTCATGCTTTTTGTTTATTAGTCACTGTTTACATAAAAAAGATCAATGTAAGAAATACAATTACCCAGAACTTCACACTATATAGAAAGATGTATAATGATAGAGCATTTTAACAGTCTCTTAAAAACTCTGACTGACTGAGGTCTCTGTCCAACGCTGCAGACATATTAAAGCCATTCTTCAAGAAGATCTTTTTCTTCTACCTGGAATCCTTTTACTTTGCAGCAATTAGCAAAGGAATTAGAGAATCGAAGCAGAATACGCCTATATTAAAGCACTCTGTCATATTAAGCGCGTTCGGCAGTCAGCCTTGCTACCTTTGCCTCGAGTCAAGAGGAATAAAGTAACAGAAGAACAAAATATATGTCTTGCACTTGCAGCAAATAAAGCATGGGGTTTGGAAGCCGACCAACGGGTTCTTCCAATGTGAATTCCCCATCAAATGGGGTAAATAAAGCTGCCTGCTTTAATAAAAGATAAATCTTCAAGAAAAAGAGCTGTCAAGAAATGCACTGGGATTACCGCAATGTGGTACTAATATCACCACGAGACAGAATTTAAGAGCAAACTTGAGGCATAGGTTGTTTTAGCACTTGTAACACATTTTTCTGAATTTATTTCTGTTTGGCTTCCAACTGGGTTGTGCTGGTGAAATTCATTCATTGCATTTCTGTGATATAATGATGCAGAAATACTCTTTACTTTTTGAGAATAACAATATAATTTAATTCAACCGTTAGCGCACACTTATAGCAAGCACTTAATAATCAATACATTTAAATTGGGCAGGGGCCTGAGTCTCTGCTAAACAGAACACTAGCACCCAAATATCTCGGCCATGCACATTTTCACTTGCAGAGCACCATCAAGGTTTTTTTAAACAATGTTTATTGAGGTTTTCAACAAATACCATGCATCAGGTCACATCAGTCATAGCATACATTGCCATCACTTCGTCTGCTTGTGGGGCGAAAGGATCGGCCCATGCCCGCCCATGCCTACCCATCCTGGCAACGCTGCAAAGGGCCCAACGGGACGGAGAGGACAATGATCTCAACCACATGGTACAACTACTTGTGGTCTGTGCAAAGAATGTGTAAACAATAGGGTATCTGGTTCATGGGGGAGGGTTAGTGGGAAGAGGGAAACTGTACCCTGGCAGGTACAGGAAGAGAGTTGGCAGCAAAGGATTGAGGGTTTGCAGGTATCTCTGAGAATGGGCTACCAGGGCCCTATTACAAAAGCCCTTGACAGACAGGTAAAGAGTCTCCGCCACGTTACCATAGTGTGTAGGGTATTATAAAGCTGGTTAGTAGCTGGTTTGTATGCCCCATGCATTCCGAGGTCCCCAAAAGCTCGACAGAGTCAGCCGTATGTGATGAATTGCCCCTCATGGAGGGCCAGTTGTTTGATCAGGTCTGCAAAGGTTAAGAGCTGGCCGTCTCTGAGAAGCGCGCTCAATGTGGAGACCTCTGCCTGCCCTCAATAGCGCAGCTCCAGGTTACTCAAGTGTTCCCTTCCTACCGGGAGTCCCAGTAGGAGCAATGCCAGGACGTAAGGTGGGAGCTCCGGGTAACCCGAAAGCCACTTGCAGGGCTCCTCACGTCTGCCAGTAAATGCCGAAGGGGGTCGACTGAACAACAAGCTCCGGGAGCTAGTACTGCTAAAATCATCTTTAATGACAGTGGGGGATTCAGGATACGGATATCCTGCAGGTAGGCCCCAGATATCCAGCAGGTTGGCCACTGCAGCTTGACTGCCAGGTAGTAGAGGTCAACAATTTGGATAGGGCTACATTTTGGGAAGACAGAACAAATGGATTGTAGAAGATTGTAAGTTTATTTGGCTGCACACAACGACCCCTGGTCAGTCCCTGATTGCCTGGCAACTGCCTTCCTGCTCAGCTTCTCAGAATCTACACACCGGATTCCAGACGAGGACGCTTCCATGTTGCCTGGAAAGAGCATCATTGTACTATGGTGGATATATTACAGAACATACCACATTCCCGTTTCCTAATAGAATGTTTCCCCAAACAAAAATCACACAGACAATAGAATATAGGCTAAGTACAAATGTAACCCTCTAGCAACTTAGGTCTTGTCTTTATATGTGTGCTGAGCTCCATTTTAATGGCTTTCCCCCTCCCTCAACACCATTCTTTACAAATGCAAGGTCACCACCCAACCTCAAACACTCTTGTTGCTCTGCATCACTGCAGGCAGATACCTTTCTGGCATTCCACCATTTGCCATCTGACACTTAAATATTGTTACCCCTCATTTCCATCACCTTCTTTGGAGAAGATAACTTGGATCAATCTTTTCTCACCCAATTACCCAGGGATACTCTCACAAACATTCCTTGCACAAATGTCTTGCCACTTTTTTTTTTGTTCGTTATGTCTCTGGCCTTAGGCAGCTTGTTATTTTTAAACATTCTTACACAACCGTCGATGGTCAACCTTCCGCTGACCAGACCTGGCTATTCAAGCTGGCACCACAACAGTACACGGTACGCTTCCCTTGAGCAAATAGAAAGGTATTTTCCCTGTCACAGAACATGGAGTGTTTCTGTGGTTCCACAACATGTCTTTTACTTGACTTTTGCAACACATATTGCTTGAAATGGCCAGTTGAATGCATTCACCCATCAACCGGTTGAAGCGTTCAATAAACCATTCCCCCTAAAATGATATACTGGGATTTTACAATCCTTAATCCCCCATCTCTTGAGAAATGTGTTGAACTCCTCAGACCCGAATTGGGGACCATTGTCCATCATATCTCTGCAGCGCATCCCTCCCTTTGAAAGATGCCTTCACAAAATGAAATTACGCTACTTGACTTTACATACCTTACAAACGCAACTTCGTGCCACTCTGAGAAGTAATCCATCATGACCGTGCTATATTTCTCACTCAAGTTCAAACCATCAAATGGACCACAAATATCGATTGCAACCCTCTCGAAGGGACGTTGGGGCAGGGCTACCAGACCTATTGTAGTTTCCTGAACCACCACATGTGACTTGTCACTGCAAGCACAAGGAATACAGTCGCAAACAAATCTCTCGATTTGCCTGTCCATATCCAGCCACCAGAAATCTACTTGTGCTTTCCTTTTCATCGCTGACATTCCCCTGTGTCCCTCATGAAGCAGTATCAATAATCTTTCCACAAAATAAAGAGACAACAGAAACATTTGTTATCTTGATAGCAAGTTTTGAAAACACACAATAAAAAGAAAGTACTACACCGATAACCAAGACCTATGAGCATTTGTCTTATATTGAGTGTGACCGACCACAAATGTTTCTGTTGCCTTTCGATTTGTTTGAAAAATATATTTAATATGTGGTCAATGTGCAGCTGGCCATTGAGGTGGGCAACGGTCTCGTTTTGAATTAGCGACTACTTCAGGTGGTGTGGCATTGCGCTCCCTGGCTGCCTTCCTCTCTTGTTTAGTATCAATAATCTTTACCTCAGTTTTGTAGGGACTGCTAGTCTTTCACCTCTCCTCACAACTCCGTCTACCATGAACAACTCTGTCCAAACATACCTGAAAACATCCAGGTCTTGTTCCAACTTCCAACCATGTGCCCTTTGCAACGCTTCTATCAATCTCACAAATAACGGATCCTCCGAGATCGCCTCCCTCCATTTATTTTCTTCAATCGCTCCACAGATATCTGTCACTTCTGCTACGATCTGCTCATCCTCTTCACACCCTTCATCGTCCACTAATTGCAACCTAGATAAACAGTCTGTGTTGATGTTCTTCACGCCTGGCACATACGTCACACCAAACATGTATCACTGAAGATGATACAACCACTTCACTATGTGAGGTGTGACTTTCCTAGCATCTGTTGCAGTAAAGAGATCTACCAATGGTTTGTGATCTGTTTGAAGTTCGAATTTCCCTCCCCATATAAAAATCTGAAAGTGTTGCACCCCCTACCAGCACGCGAGAGCCTCCTTTTCAACAGTAGAGTATGTGGTTTCCGCCCCCTTTAACATACATGACGCAAAGCTACCACTCTCACTTTTCAATCAATCAGGGTTTTTTTAAAGCGCACTATTCACCCGTGAGGGTCTCAAGGCGCTGGGGGATGGGGGTCAGCAGCCCCGTTTCAGTCGAATTGCCAGGTCTTCAGGGCCTTCCTGAAGGTGTTCAGGGAGGGGGCACGTCTGATGTCGGTGGGGAGCTCGTTCCAGGTCTTGACCGCGATGTAAGAGAAGGATCTTCCCCCTGCTCTGGCTCTGCGGATGCGTGGGGTTTCGGCGACCAGGAGGTTGGAGGAGCGGAGGCTTCGTTTGGGTACGTTAAGGGTGATTCTGTCGTTGAGGTATTGGGGTCCGGTGTTGTGTAGGCATTTGTAGGCGTAGGTCAGTATCTTGAAGGTGATTCTTTTCTCGACGGGGAGCCAGTGGAGCTTGCGTAGGTGTTGGCTGATGTGTTCGTGTCGAGGGACCCCGAGGACGAGTCTGACGGCGGTGTTCTGTATTGTCTGGAGCTTGCGGAGTAGTGATTTGTTGATGCCGGTGATAAAGCGGGATTCTTATCTTATCTTACCATCACTAAGAATCCTCAGATCGCCAGAATCTTTTTACCTGCTGAATAGTGTGAAGGGAAGAAAACTCAATTCTTCTATACAACAATTTAGGATTCGACTTTGGCTTCAAAGATCACTGACTCCGAATTCAAATTTTAGGGGTTTATTACAAAGCCAAAGATAACTGCACATACAAGCACCTCAACACGAGGTTAAAGAAATAGATGGGCACTAATACAAACATCATCCTACGCAGGAGTCTCATCCGACTCAGAATAAGAAGAATCGTTAGCTCCAGAAGCATTAAACTAGCAATGACGGCTCCAATCTCTATTTTATTCTTCATTTACCTAATAAAAAGAAAGCGTTAAATCTGTCCCTACTCTACCACTAAAGTGACATCCCTACTTAACAAGTTTCCCCAGGCAAGAGTAGAAAAGGTAAAGGGGTCAGCTGTGAAGACTTCCTAAGAAGTGCACTCACTTAGCATTCGAGCTCATTCTAAGATGCTCCTTCCTAACTAGATCTCTCTCTTTCACCCTTCTCTAAGGTCTCCTCTACCTCCAATCTGCTCTCCTCCCTCGGGGCACTATCCCTAATACAAAATCCACATACAATAGAACACGCCCTTGTCACGCCTCTTCGGCCAGGTCTTCCTTCTCGTACTTTTCCATCGAAACTCTTACTTCATCCAGGACGGTTACAGTGACCTTGGGTCCCAGGCACCTTCTCCGCTGAAAGTATCATTCTTGCATTCCAGTATACTCCCATCTCAGTGTCTCCCACCATCCTAACTCCTAAAACAAAGAGCCAGTCTTTCACTAACGAGGCATGTGTCCTTGCACCTGCAACAGAAAATACATTCAACAGAAACTTTCCACTGTGCTAATTAATCTATCGTCGGTGCCCAGAGAGCTTTCCCAAGAGAACACCTTCTCAGCCTACAAAATAAGCTAACATAGGAACGAACAGGCCTTTCTTTGACGTATATGCAGTCAGGCCTTTACACAATTTAAACACACAATTCTAATCACTTCTATAAGCATTGGTTCATTACATTTCATATGCGAAAAAGTGAACTACACGTGCAACTTAATATGGTACACGTTTAAACTACTGCATCTCGATTACACATGAGCTAATTCATTTATGCATCATTTTAGACACGTTTCAGTTAAGCATTACATTTGCATGATTATAATAGCACAAATACTCTTCTATTCACTCTAATAACTGCGGTTTAGAACTACATCTTACTGGCCATTCATTGATATATAACTGGATATATGCGGGTGCGGACTAACGGTGATTATGATGCACCCCTACAAATTTCTCGAGAACATAGCGCTCTATCACTGGCATAGAGGGCGTTTCCGTAGTCCAGCCTGCTGGTGATGAGTGCGTGGGTGACCGTCTTTCTTGTCTCTGGGGGGATCCATTTGAAGGTCTGGCGGAGGATGCGGAGGGTGTTGAAGCAGCTGGCGGTGATAGCATTTACCTGTCGGTTCATGGAGAGGGAGGAGTTGAGTACGATTCCGAGGTTTTTGGCATGGTCCATGGGAGTCGGGGCTGCCAAGGGCACTGGGCCACCAGGTGTTGTCCCACGCCGATGGGGTGGTTCCGAGGACGAGTACTTCTGTTCTATCCAAGTTGAGTTTCAGGCAGCTGTTGCTCATCCAGTCTGCGATGTCCTGCATACCTTCCTGGAAATTGAGTCTGGTTGTGGTGGGGTGCTTGGTGAGGGAGAGGATGAGCTGGGTGTCATCGGCATAGGAGACTATGCTGAGGCCGTGTTGTCGGACGATGGCGGCGAGGGGAGCCATGTAGATGTTGAAGAGGTTTGGGCTGAGTGATGATCCTTGTGGGACTCCGCAGTTGATTTCCGTGGGTTCGGAGAGGAAGGGCGGCAGTCTGATCCTTTGGCTCCTGCCGGTGAGGAATGATCTGATCCAGTCAAGGGCGGTGTCTTGTATGCCGGCATCGTGTAGTCTGGCTGCGAGTGTGCGGTGGGAGACGGTGTCGAAAGCTGCTGACAGGTCGAGTAGAATCAGGGCTGCGGTGTGGCCTTGGTCGAGGAGGGTGCGGATGTCGTCAGTGGCTGCGAGACGGGTGGTCTTGGTGCTGTGGTTGCTTCGGAATCCAGATTGAGAGGGGTTGAGGATGGCGTTGTCTTCGATGAACCTTGTCAGTTCTGCGTTGACTGTCTTCTCAGCGACTTTTGCTGCAAAAGGGAGGAGCAAGATGGGCCGGTAGTTCTTGAGGTCCGTCGGGTCTGCTGAGGGCTTCTTGAGCAGGGGCCTGACTTCTGCGCGTTTCCAGTCGTCAGGAAGGAGCCGGTCTTGAAGGTGGTGTTGATGGTGTGTTGTAACACGGGTGCGATGGTGTTTTGGCGGCTCTATGGTATATGTAGGGTGGGCAGGGGTCAGTGGGGGCCCCGAAGTGGATGCCTTTCATGGTTGCGGCGGTCTCCTCGGTTGTGATCAGTGTCCAGGCGGAGATGGTGGCCTGGCTGGCGTGGCCGTAGGGAGGTTTGACTGCGGGGTCAGGCGTGTGGTTGTTGAAGTTGTCGTAGAGGTTCTTTATCTTCAGGTGGAAGTAGGATCCGAGTTTGTTGCAGAGGTTCCCTCATGCACTTGCATCAGGACTGCTGCTAGCCCATAATTGCTGACATCTGTTATTATTACTGTCTTGTGTTCAGGATCGAAAGGCTTCAAAGTAACCGCTTTGGCTATGGACTTTTTCACCTCATCAAAAGCTTGTTGGCTTTCCTCTGACAATTCACACATCACCCTTTTTTCATCAATACACATAAAGCTTGAACGTTATCAGTAAAATGGTGTACAAACTTTGCATAATATTCCGTAAGATATAGAAACAATTTCAGCTGGTCCTTATCTCGCGGAGAAGGAGCCTTCTCTATAGCCTCAACCAAAAGTGCATTTGGGTTCAACCCCTTCCTGGGTCAGCATATACCCCAAGCACTCCACTTCCTTCAGGCTAAACTTGCACTTCTTGCAACTTATGGTGAGCACCGCCTTCTACAACCTCTGCAGCACCTCCCGCAAAATTAATTGTGCTGGCTCTTGCACACACTCCAGACCAATACGTCATCCTGGAACAACAGCACATTTGACAGCTCTTTCAAAACACCCTGCTCTTAACCTCTGAAAAACAGCTGCCGCAGAGGCTAGCACAAAGGGCAAGTGAACGAATTGAAAAGCTCCCTCAGGTGTAATGAAAGATGTCAAATGCCTGGATCTCTCGTGTAATCGCACCTCATGACATTCACTAGTTAAGTCTAAGGTGGTGAAGCACATTCCTCCTTTCACGCTTGCCAACATTTTATTTATGCGGGAAGGGGATGGCGGTCAATGCTAATACTATAATTTAGATCTCTCAAGTCGACACAAATCTGAATATTTCTGTTGAGCTTCTTAGCAATAACTATCAGACTTAACTTTTCCGATGCTTTAATAGGCTCAATCACACCTTCCTTACACAGCCTTTGAAGCTCCTCCTTCAACCTTTCCCTAAGAGCAAGTGGAACATTTTGCACTATGTGCATCTTGGATACCGCTCCTTCCTTCAGCACGATGTGGTGTTCAAACTTTCTCAAATAACCAAACTCTTTTCTGAATAACTTAGGAAACATGGTGGCCCACTCATCTTCCTCTCGTGACATCTTCAACTAAACCTGCTTTGGGTGATTCGGCTTGAGGATCATGTCTAACGCTCGTTGCTTCTTCCATCCCAATAAAGACCTTCCTTTTTCAACCACATACACTTTCCCTTCTGCCTTACTATCCTGAAATTCCAATTCTGCTATAAAATAACATAGAATGCGCAATTTACTGCTACAATAGCCTTTCTGTCCTACATGAGCTGGACATAATACACCAACTTCCAAGCCTTCCCACGTGGCCTTGCCAATGAGTGTAAAAGGAGAACAGGAATCCACCCAAACATGCACTTCTCTCCCATTCACCTTGATCACGCACTTGGACGATCCCTTAATGGTGGTTCCATTCCACACACCACCAACACCTCTACATCCTCTTCCTCACTCTCACATGAGATCCAATCATAGGGGCCGATTATGATGGCGGGCGGACTTTGTCCGCCAGCCATCGCCCCGGTAAATGGGACCGCCCGCTATGTGTGCGGCGGTCCCGCACATGTGATTAGGATGCCACCGCCACGGTGGCATCCCCCATTTCCAGCATTGTGGCAGGCGGTGCTCACAACACCGCCCGCCACAGTGCTGGAAATGCATGTTGTGCATCTGCATGCACAACGTGACAGGCACCGTGCGGTGCCTGCCACCTTGTGCATGCAGATGCAGGGGGGTACCATAGGTACCCCCCCATGTGCAGCCCTCACCCCTCCAACACCCTGGGGGCCCGCAACGGGCCCCCAACAGCAAAGACCGCGAGCCTTTCCATGGCGGCGACGCCACCATGGAAAGGCTCATCTCTGCCTGCATCATAATATGGATGGCGGTGTCTTGCAGACACCGCCACCATATTAAACCCTTTTCCGCCCGGTCGACTGTTCGCCGGGTGGAAAACATGCGGACGGTCTTACCGTCTGCCGGGCTCCCCTCCGCCATGGTAATATGGCGGGGGGAATTTGTTGGCGGACGGGCGATTATGGCGGGCGGATTGCCACCGCCATGCGGGCGGTGGCGATCCGCCTGACATCGTAATCGACCCCATAGTCTGGTGTTTCATTCTTGCCCACCAAATTTACAGATTGTTTGTTATTTGGAATTTCAGACATTTTACAAACTCTTAAAAAATGGCCCAATCTTTTACATTTGTAACACCTGCTTTGGCTGCAGGACAATGGTTTGCCTCAGCCGTGTGCTTCATGCTCCCACACCTAAAACAAGTCTTTATCTTTAACCCCTCTCGATTCTTCACACTCCTTTTGTTTTTATCTTCTGTTTTCTTCACAGCTCTTTTTACTACATCTATCTCATTTACTTTTTCCTCATTAATATCTCTTTTGGCCCCAGCACCCCGAACTCCTTCTCATAGTGGGAGGTATTCTCCATATGTCTTGCCACCTCAATGGTTTTGTCTAAAGTGGGATCCTTCAAACCTAGCAATTTCTCCAGAATCTTTACATTATACATCCAATGTATCATCTGATCTCTTTTGATCGCATCCCTAAGATCTTTGAACTTCCATGTTACAGCAAGTCTTCTCAAGTTTGCCACGTATTGCTCCACTGTCTCTGTAGTATGTGGGTAGGTATATGAGGTTTGTACATTGTTTTAGATGGCCATTTGGTTACAGAATGTGTTTTGATGGAATGCATGGTGTCACTGTCATTGGGATTCTAGATCCTTCAAGTGCTCTACTCATAGACTGTCCTGCTGCCTGTGGGAGCTGTCGTGGGTCTGCTGTACCAAGAATAAATCTTCTCTTCAAGAAACAAGGAGTCACATCTTTATTTACTTTGAGAACCTTGCTACATTTATTGGCGACGATTTCACCTCTTGCGGACCCACCGACCAACAGAAATTCTCCTGTTCATTATCTCTACAAGAAATTGAATGCTACGCTGGATCAACGTCCTACTCAAGTGAACCTTATTTATTTATTTTTTCACGTTTGCTGTGCGCGTATTTTGAACGTTTGCTGTGCATGTACTCTTTATGCCGTTTTAATTGTTGGAATGACTGTCCTATAATTTAGGATCTTACCGTACTGTCCGTTGGAGTTCAAATGTTGGCTGATGTGTATCTTTGAATTCTGCCTGCTCGTGTGATGCCACTGCCCGCGGACATTTCCATGGCTCCAGCGCTGTCATTGTGTTCTCTTTTCTCTGTGCATGAATGCTGACGCACCTTCGTCTGCGTGCACTCCGTGTTGCCAAGGCAGCTGTTCCTGTGACACATCTCACGTTGGCCTTTGTTCTTGCTTCTTCGTGTCATCTTTACTCAATGCTATCAATGACGCACCCATACCTTTGGACAAAGATGCTTTGAGGGCATTTCTGGGACTTAGCGAGTATTATGCTCAGTTTGTGCAGGGTTATGCTATTATTGTGCAGCCGCTAAGAAATTTATTGAAGAAGAATGCCAAGTATGTTTGGTCTGATGAAACACAACATGCGTTTGACTCAGTTAAAAAGCTGATTTTGGAAGCACCTGCTATCAGACCCTTTACGCATGGTGCGAAGAGCATTGTTACAGTTGATGACAGTGATGAAGCAAGGTTTCAAAAATGAAACTTGCTTGTACGCAATCCTTCTCATAGTATTAATCTATTAAACTTGTACTGTTATTACTAACCTTTGCATACACTACACAAAGGGAAGAGACGCTTGCATATGTGTTTTACTAATGAATAACGCTTGTCTGTAATCTAAAATGGCTGCTAAAGCGCGGGAACCTCTTTGCGCATGTCGCAACCTGATCACATGGTGTGCCGTCTTTCTTTGCTTGGTGGGAAACTTCTGCTTCTGCGCAGTGTGCATAAAATGGCTGCTTGATGTTTTCACATGCTTCAGCTTGCTCTCATGTCTTTACTAAATTGTCGTTTCTTAACGCTACTAATGCGGGATAGTATATATAATTAAAAAGGGAATAAAATAGAAATAGTGGGTATACAGTGAAACATTTTATTTGTGATTTTAATATTTTCTTCTTGCACTTTTAGTAAATCGTAAACTTGGGCCTGGGTTGGTGTTTTGAAACTCGAGAGACAGATGGTTCTGCGCATGTGTCCTGTATGCCTGCCAAGTGAAGTCAACTTGGACGTCTCCCAAGGCCACAACCTATTGGCCGAAGATGATGTACCCAATGTTTCCGGCGGAACAAATTGTTACTTTTCTCCTGTAAATTGTATAACATTTGTCGTGAGATGGATGGGAAATAAAGCAAATGTATTAAATTGAAGGGGTGGGAACGTAAAGGACAATAGGCTTTACAAATTTAGGACAAATCAATATGGTGCGACAATCCACCCCCTGTCCCTGTCCAATCAGAAGTAGTGGTCCCATATTTTAGCAACATTAAGGGGAGGTACATGGGCATAGAAGGGTATAATAGAATATAGCATTAGTTAATTAGTCAGAGCCGACTCTCAGAACACACAGAAGAGCTCCAGACTGCTGAGCTGATCGATTGCAGACTGAATCCCTGTCCGGAAGAGGTCCTGAGGAGGGGGCGGCGGAGTCCATTAGAAGGAAGGCACGAGAGAAGTCGAGTATCAGAGAGGGGAACGACGCAGGCGTCGTTGTAGAGAGGTCACCGGTCCTGTCCTGATCCTGGAGGAAGTCTTTGCTCTTCATCCTTCCTGGGTCCTATCTTTTCAACTCCTTGGCTAAGGGGTTTGGTTCTCGCACTTAGGTAAATATAATGCAACCTTTAGTTGCGCTGCTGTCTCTATCTTCTCCTCTTCTTTAAACACCGTCATTGATTAGCAATAATCATTTCTATGCTTAATCCTGGGTATTTTCGATCAAGTACCATGTGGCTTTGTATTTTACTCTGCTAAAACTTTAGATAAACATTTTAAAAACTTCCTGACTCAGTGGTTATTTCAGGATTTTGTATTATAATTAATGTCACTCATTTTAAACTTCCCAATTAGCAAAGGATTCATCGGTAAGTCATTACTCTTCAATCAGAAGGTAATTGGTAGCAGGGATTTTTGATAAGAGTAACAACTGATAAACCCAGCGTAAGTATTAGCGTAGTGTGAATGTATGGGTCCAAGTGAGTATATGGTGTATGAATGCTGTTTGCTAATATCGCGCTGGATCAGTTTTCTGGTAAGCAGAGGACGGTTTTTGTTACTTTGTTAATTGGGTAATGAGAATTTTATTTGTATTTTTATGAACTAACATCTGCATAATTTTGAGTTTTTGTTATATGTTGTCCAGAATACCCCGGGGTAGGTAAAAGAATAGTGGGTGGCAAGTGGAAGCCATACTGCAGTGAGGTTATCTGTCAGGCAGAATTAGTACTGAGAAGTTAAGCAGGACTTTAAGTACTCGTTAGGGACTCTATGCGTGTGAGTAATAGCAAAAAGGGTACGCTGATAAAAATTTGATGTTATATCACCCAGTAAGGGTAACATTGGAGAAGTAACAGGTACTTCTGGAGCTTGTGTGAAGAGTAGACGGAAGTGTTTTACTCGTAGTGTATGTTTAGTAAACGGAAAGGTTTTACTAAAGTGTGGAAGAAACTATCCTTTTCTAGTTTAGAGAAACTGGCACGATAGCGAATGTTTTATGTTGTTACTGAAATTTAATTAAGATTTATAGAGAAAATAAGTTTGCGTAAATTTTTGTAAAGGGAGGGTCAGTTGCCGGAGAGGGAGCTGACGTCACAAAAACGCCGCGCTGAGATTGGTTGAATCCGCGGGTGTGGAAAACCCTTGTAAAGGAGGGGTCAGTAGTCAGGAGTAGTACTGACGTCACAGGTGCCGCGCTGGGATTGGTTAAACCAGCAAGGACAGAAAAGAGCAGCTTGTAAAGGAGGGGTTGACAGATAAACGTCACCAAAAGGCCGCGCAAGGATTGGTTCGGAAATAAAAGTTAGCAGACATTTGATTGGTCGAAAATTTAGAAGCAAATTTCTTAGTGGATAAAGATTGCATGATAAAACGCGATCCGACTTTAACAGGAACTCGTCCGGATAGGAGATTCCTAGGTTTTGCAGAATATAATTTTGTACACCAAAGATTAGATAGAATGTACGGAGAAAGGAGAAAAATGTCATTTTTGCAAAAGATTAAGAATTATTTTAAAAAGGACAAACCAATCAAAACTAGAGAAGGAATTATTATTCCACCAGCTAAAACGCCAGCATCATTTATGATGATGGAAAGAGGTTATCATACTTGTGTATGGATGGAGAATTGGATAGAATACACCAAAAATGATGGAGTATTAGCATTTCCCGAGAATGGTACCTTTAATGGAAGAATTCTGCAAAACTTGAGATTGAGGATGAATGACTTAGAACCCAGACCTAGATTAACCCAATACGAAGCTCTAGAAGAATGGGAAACTGAGGCATTTGAGCGTGATCGACCTCGGAGTAATAGGAGTTATCCAGGATTTGTTCCCAGATATCAACGTGAGTCTAGGGATGGTCAGATGAAACAATGGAGAAGGGCAATGATTACAGAAGGATTATATCCATTGTTCTCAGCAGAGGAGAAATTAGGAAGTAAGTGCACAGAAAAGACAAAACATTTAATAAGAAATGAGGAGTCTGAAGACGCAATTTATGGAGGAAATGTTAAGAAATCCCCCACCATATCAGGAAGGGACAAGCGGATGCAACCCAAGTGCACCACCAAAAACTCCAATGGTACCACAGGTAATGCATGAATTCTCCCCGAGTAGAATACTTCATGATAAAGAAAAAGAAGCAATAGAAAAGACCAGAGCAGAATTGATACAGAAAATAACTCAGATAAAAGTACATCCTGATTCATTGACCATACCAGTAACAATTGGTCCAGTCGTTCCATTATATGGTAGTCAGGGAAGCTGTCCTCTACCGATACTTGCACCTACTCCTGTTAATAATCCCAAACCTGAAGCTCCAGTTATAATTGAGGATCAATTTAGTGACTGTGAATCCACAATATCACTCATGGACTTACCTATACGAGGTTCAGTAAATAGTACTCCCAGAAAAGAGGTACCTGGAGGTTCAAAAGATGTAAGTTTAGTAACTTCATCAGGAACAAAAAGTGCTACCATAGTAACACCTGAAGATCTAGAAAGATGGGTACACGGTTCAGTTAAACAGTGCACACCTCCCAAGATACTGGATATCCATAAATTAAAAGTTGAATTGGAAGAGATAATAGCAGGAAATGTAGGACTAGAACGCTTGAATACCTATGATGAAGAAGAATTATTATTCCTGTGCAGGAGTATCACCAGAAATGTAAAGATATTCCATGAAAAATTGTCCAATTTAGCACTACAGATGGGCATAGAAATAGGGAGATCAAAGGTACTACAGAAACCCTATAGAGCAGAATTTGCAGACAAAGATTTAGAAAATATGAATGCCTCTGGAAGAAAATTACAAATAAGAGAAATAATGTTAGTTTTGCAAAAATGGGGAGACCTAGATAAATGGAAAACTAGGTGGGCCAAGAAAAAGGAAGAAGCACGAACAAGTAGAACAGCATCAGAATATGTGATGAAGGAATCAGGGAAAACAGACCAAATGTATCCAATGCGAGAAGTTGCGGGAGGAGGATATGTACATGTCCCATGGAGCAGACAAGATATTTTGTCATTTACAAATGATTTTCCAAAGTTGAGAGAAAAACCTATTGAATGGTACAAGCAGGTTGACAGGTTTGTGAAAGTGTCGAAAGTATTGTTGAAGGATTTAGATGGGTTATTTGACATAGTGGTACCTGCCGATTTATGGACAGATTGCAAAATCACAGTGGATTGGCCAAGTAAGGAATACCCTAGAGATCCGAAAACAGGTGCCCCGTCAAATGATGTAATGAAAAAGTATCACCAAGTGATAACTTATCTGAAGGGGAAAATACCACCGAAAGAAACAGATTGGGTAAAAATAGATCGAACTACCCAAGAAGCTAATGAATCAGTGCATTCCTACTATGAGCGTTTATTGCAGGTATTTAAACAGTATAGTGGATTTGAGGACATTGGAGACAAGAACATGAGTCAGTTTGTGTATCGGTTTGTTTACGGTTTGAAGCCAGAGATTTGCCAGATGATTAAACAACACATGCTGTGTTGGCAGGGAAAGCCCATAGATGAGATTTTGAAGTATGCAAAATATTGTGGAGACAATATTGAGGATAGACACAAGAAATTGCAGGAAAAAGTAATGTGGGCTCAGGTGAAAATGGCAGAAAAGCAGGGAATTAATTTGGAAAATATGAGTGAAAATCAAGGAAAAGATTCTGGAACGAGTGGTGATACGGGAAATGGGGGAAAATTTAGAGGACGAATGAGTAGGGAAGAAGCTAAAAAGAAATTTCCTTGTCATGGATGCGGAAAATTGGGGCATTGGAAGGATGAATGTAAAAAGATCAGGAATAATAATGGCCCAAATCAAAATTTAAATCCACAGACACAGAATGACTCACAGCAGAGTGTAAATCCTCAGAGTCAGTTGCCACCTGCACCTATTCAGGGTAATGTAAGCAGAACAAAGCATGGTACAGACATCGGATATCAGGGAGGAAGTGGTAAGAATGATTATATGACATCACAATTTCTTTTACAGGACGATTTCTGTCAATTCAGTCCATGACGGTGCCTAGGAGAGGGGAAGAAGGAGTGCATACTTGGCGCATCCTTACAGGTAGATCAGTCAGGTCCATATGTTGAAGGGAATGTGAAAGGTAATAATATTACTTTCCTTTTGGACACTGGTGCTACCCGGTCTACTGTGAGAACAGCAGACATTCCAGACCTTCCTCTCTCTGGTGAAAATATCCAAGTAGTAGGGGTAGCTAATCAGCGAATTAGAACACCTCTTACCGAACCTATGGAAGTTAAAATTGGAAACTTCAGAGAAATGCATCAATTTGTAGTGTGTGATTCTAGTCCAGTAAACCTATTAGGTAGGGATTTGTTGTGCAAGATGAATTGTACTATTTTCTGCACACCCGGATGGTGTGGCAGTTCAAACACCAGATGAAGATCATGTATATAAAATTATGATTGCAAAACAAGGTACAGAAGTGGATGAAATGTTTTCATTAATAACAAAAGATGAGTTGCCAGAAGAATTAAAAGGTATAGTAAACCCCATAGTATGGGATTTCACCGGAAAGGAAGTAGGACTTATGGATAAAATAGATCCAGTTAAAATTACTGTAAAAGAAGGTGCGATTTTTCCAAATACCAAACAGCACAAAATGAGTGCAGAAGTAAAAGCAGGAGTCATTGAAGAAATAAAACGAATGGTAGAACAAAATATCTTAAAAGAAGTAATGAGTAGCCCATGTAATTCACCAATAATGGGATTAAAGAAACCTAGTGGAAAATATAGGATTGTTCAGGACCTGAGGAAAATAAATAAGATTGTAGAACCATGTTGTCCTATAGTGCCAAATCCTGCAGTAATTCTATACCAGATTCCATGGAATGCAGGATGGTTCACAGTAATTGATTTGTGTCAAGCATTCTTTTCTATACCATTACATCCAGACAGTCAGTATCTTTTCTCATTTAAATTTGAGAACAAAGTTTATGTGTGGAATCGTGTTCCTCAGGGGTACACAGAAAGTCCTTCCATCTTCAACCAGATACTGAAAAAGTGCCTTGAAAAACTAGTGGTGCCAGGAAGTTCAGTTTTAGTCCAATATATCGACGACTTATTGGTGGCGTCGACCACCAGAGAAAACTGTGTTGTTGATTCCATAGCATTATTAAATCTTTTGGCTGAGGAAGGGCATAAAGTCTCACCTGAAAAATTACAGTTTTGCAGGACAGCTGTTAAATATCTGGGACACCAAATTGAGAGGGGAAAAAGAAGAGTAACCTCAGAAAGAGTAGCCTTAATAAAGAAAATGCAAATGCCAGTAACACAAAGACAAGTGAGAATGTTCCTAGGAATAGTAGGTTACTGTCGACAATGGATACCAGGATTTTCAATGTTAGCCAAGCCCTTAATTAATATGACAAAAAAGAAAGCAAAGGACCCTGTTGAATGGGAGGATGAAAGTGTAGAAGCTTTTGTAAAATTGAGAAATGCCCTATGTTCAGCACCAGCCTTAGGCATGCCTGATTATAAAAGAGAATTTGCATTGTTCTGTCATGAGAGAGAAAATTGTGCACTTTCTGTCCTAACTCAAAGACATGGACTGGAAAGACGTCCTATAGCATATTTTTCTGCTACATTGGACCCAGTAGCAGCTGCGTTGCCAGAATGCTTAAAAGCAGTAGCGGCTACTTGTCTGAGCATTGAACAAAGTGAGTCAATTGTGATGGGACACCCTGTAAAAGTGTATGTTCCACATGCAGTTGTCATTCTGTTGACAAGAACCCGAACTCAGCATCTTACTCCTAGTCGGCTGACTAAATATGAAAGAATAATAATGGGTGCTGAAAATGTGAACATGGTAAGGTGTACTATAATAAATCCAGCAACCTTACTACCAGACCCATGTCATGAAAGAATAAAAGACGATGAAGAAGATGAACATGATTGTATACAAATTACAGAATTATGCACAAAACCACGTCCAGATATAGAGGAACAGCCTCTTAAAAAGCCAGACAGGGAGCTATTTGTTGATGGTTCATGTCAAAGAAATGAAGACGGCAAACTAACTGCTGCCTATGCGATATGTGAATTAACTGGAATAGTTGAAGCATCCTATTTACCAGGAGTCAAATCTGCACAAGTAGCTGAATTGATTGCTTTGATAAAAGCATGCAAAATTGGGAGGAATCAGAGAGTGACCATATTTACAAATAGTCAATATGGTTACGGGGTCGTGCATGATTTTGGCCAACTGTGGATGCAGAGGGATTTCATGACTTCTTCAGGATCCCCCATTAAAAATGGACAATTTGTAAGGGAATTGCTAGAAGCAATACAATCACCAAAAGAATTGGCTGTGGTGAAATGTGCCGCACATCAGTAAGGAGATGACTGGGTGGTAGTCGGCAACAGATATGTGGATCTGGTGGCTCAACATTGTGCCAAAACCAGAATGTCAGTCAATAAGAGGGTGGAAAGAATGGGAATCAGCTGCCAACTTATGTTGTATATGCCACCTGAAACTTGGAATGAGGTGAAGAAATTGCAAGATGAGGTTGAAGAAAGTGAGAAGAATTTGTGGATCAAAGTGGGTTGTTCTCAAAGAGAAGATGATGAAGTGTGGATCAGTGCTGATGGCAGACCAGTCATGCCAGACTGTTTACTTTCACAAATGGCTAGAATGCATCATGGAGACACACACATAGGGAGAGATGCAATGATTAGGCTGTTCAGACAAAATTGGTACAATCCCAAATTCAGAGCTGTTGCAGAGAGTCTTTGCCAGAGATGTCTAACTTGCCAGATGCATAATCCAGGAAGGAAGACAGTAATTGGATTTGGAAAAATTTATGAGACTTCAGTTTGATTTCATACAGTTACCACCAGGTAGAGGGCTGAAATACGTATTAGTCATAGGGGCCGATTCTGATTCGGGCCGGAAATCTCTCTGACCGAGCCGGACCTGGAGAGATTTCCGACCGAATCGGACCCGTGCAGCCCGACCGAACGAGTACGATGCGCACGTATGCCATCGGACTCGAGTCGGTCGGACTCCCATTGAAGTCAATGGGAGCCTGTCATACAACGCGTACGCGGGCTCCCATTGACTCAATGGGTGCGAGGCGGACAAGGGCGCCCCCTACAGCGTGTATGCGGCGAAGCGACTCGCGCCGTACACGCACAGGTAGGGGGGACCCATGGGTTTCCCCTGTGTGCGACTCGCGCGTCTACGCGTACAGGGGGGACCGACACGGACCCCCAAAGTAGGGCTCCGACTGCTCTTTCGAGCCGGAGTGCGCGGCTCGGTCGGACTGCTCGCGGCGCGCATTGTACTTACCCGGCCGGGGAACGTCTCCATTGCGCGGTGCGAGTCGAGTCCGAGCGAGTCGGTCGGTGCAGTTAGACCCGCGAACGAGTCGGTCGGAGCGGTCGGGACGCCCGGACGAGTCGGTCGGCGATTTCGCATCGTACTTGCTCGCCCGGACGCGCGTACGAATCGGTCGGGCAATAGGGCTCCGAATCGGATCCGGTTAAGCCGAATCCGATTCGGAGCCCTACCGGCCGAGATCGGAATCGGCCCCATAGTGTGTCTGTTTTCAAAGTGGGTGGAGGCTTACCCTACTAGGAGAAATGACAGCATTACAGTTGCAAAACTGTTGCTACGAGAGCTCATTCCTAGATTTGGTTTTCCAGTAACTTTGGAATCAGATAGAGGAAAACATTTTAACAGCGAAGTGATTCAAATAATCTGTGAAGCATTCCAAATCAAACAGAAACTGCACTGTGCATATCGCCCAGAGGCTTCTGGAGTGGTTGAACAATTGAATGGCACTATAAAGTCAAGACTGGGAAAAATGTGTGCATCAACATCATTAGAGTGGCCAGATGCATTACCACTCGTTTTAATGGGACTCAGAAGTATACCTGACAGAACCACAGGATTGAGCCCCCACGAAATAATGATGGGAAGAGCAATGAGACAAACACATGTTCCCACAAACAAACTGGTGAATATATCTGATGATATGGTTCTGGACTATTGTAAAGGATTGGCTGATCTAGTGCGTTCTGTCTCTCATCAGGTTGGAGAAGACGCAGTTTCCAGGCAGCCCGAGCAAGAACATGATCTGAATCCTGGTGACTGGGTGGTAGTGAAGAATCACACCAGAGAAACGTGTCTATCACCTAGATGGGGCAGACCATGTCAAGTCATACTGACAACGAATACAGCAGTGAAGTGTGCCGGATTTCCTAATTGGATTCACGTAAGCCACACCAAGAGAGTACCAGATCCTGAAGAAGAAAATCTTCAGACAACACCAATCACTGAAGAGGCTGAAGGTTGCCCAGCGGAGGAATCTCAAGCTCGAGATTCAAGAGAAGCTGAAGAAGAACAACCGAGCACAAGTCAGGATTGGATACCTGTGGTAGAAGTTCCTGAAGTATACCACAGAACAAGAAGTCAAACAAAATTGGAAGAAATTGAAGAAGATCAGATAGGTGAAGAAGAAGCAGTTCAGGAACAAGAAGAAAAGACATTAAGAAATCCTGAACAAGGTCAGATAGGGAAAGAAAAATGGACTCAAAGCAGTGAAGACCTAATAGACTTTGATCAGGGACAGACAGGTTTAGAAGAATCCGGTCAGGCTGCAGAAGTTCACAGTGCAATAAGCCCTGATGAGAACAAGTTAGAAAAACATGAACTTGAAGAAATAAATAAAGAACAAGGGCAGTTATTGGAAACTCACAGCGGAGCTGTTACAGAGAAACCAATTAGACCTGAAAAGGAGCAAACAAGAAACACAGTAATTGAAGAACACGAAACAGTGCAAAGCAGTGAAATTAACAAGATCTCTGAAGACAAAAACAAGGAAGCAGTGCCAACAAAGAAAACAAGAAAAGGAGATCATTGGCCAAGTGTCATTAAAAGAGTAAAATACCACATAACAACCAGAAGTGAAGATCCAGAACAAGTACCTGAAGTGACAAGTCAAACTGAACAGGAGAAAAAGTCAGGAAAAAGAGAAAGTAAAAGACTGAGACTTGTGAATAACAAATTCAAGGGTCCTGACTGGACTTATATAATTCTTGAAGATTTTGAAAGTTCAGAGTCAAGTGACAGTGGTGGCGAAGGAACAAGTGCAGAATTAACATACGAATAAGAAACAAGACCACCCTGACTAAACAAAAGAATCATCTAAAGAAAAGAAGAAAAGATAAGAAGAGCAATCTTCCTTGTCGAAAAATGCCTGATGATAGAGTTACTGGGAGACCAAAACAAAAGTGTTGTAGGAGATGCTGTGCAATCTGCATATGTAGTCTAGTATTGGTGCTTATAGTGTGGTTAGTCCTGATTGTAGCAATTCCTTACCTTATGATAATAGATAAAAAGATTAATAATGAAACTAAAGGAAGGACAGCAAACATGAAGGGCAATAGAGTAGAACTAATGGCAGAGAATGAACCAGAAATTTATCATGAAATAGCTGATAACGACACTAGTTTAAACGTTTTCACAAAATTATTATTTCAATATATAGACACAATGGAAGTTAGTAATTGTTACGTCTGTATGAAGTTACCTGAATCAGTAGCAGAAGGATTAACATATCATCACTTACCCCTGACATATGGCATATCATGTAGTGTTTTGTCTAGTTTATTTTATAGAACAGGGAGGCTTCAGTATTATTATTCAAACTTAGATGTGATATTTTCTGAGGTTCCGATTCGCAAGAGTATGAACCCAGTGCTTACTAGTCAAGACGCACAGTTTATGGGAGAATTTTTCTTAACAATGAAATCAATAGACATAACACATTCACATAGACACAATCTAACATGTTCCTTATTAGAAGAAGAAAAGATATTTTTGAATTTAGTAGAAGATAGAAGACAAGATTTTCAAAAGAAAGCTTCTGAGCATAAGGCTCATTTACCACCTTGGGCAGAGAAAGAAGGGAGTTACACACCTGGAAAGGCTCAAGCTGCTATGGCTCTGGATTTTGTAAAGACAGGAAAAATTTGTCTTCATAGGATAAAGACTGATTATAACAATGTTTTCATCGGTACCAGTGAATGTGAACACAATTTTTTAATTATTGGAGGTTGGGGACTCAAAGGAGGAACAGATTCAGTTTTTCCTGGAATCTATTATATATGTGGGAATAAGGCTTATTTTAGGCTTCCTGCACGGTGGTATGGAAGTTGTTATTTTGGAATAGTATTTCCAAAGATATACCACGTAAAAAGAAACACTGGGAGCAATGAAAACAATAATGAATTAATACGTAGTAAAAGAGCTAGTTTTTCAGAAATTATAGGTGATATATTTGGTGCATTGATACCTTCAGTGGGAATAATTCTGAACTCAAGGAAAATATGTAAATTGTCTACAGTAGTTGATCGTTTATCAACTGACACTGCTGGAGGATTTCTAATGATTAATGCGGAAATGGTTGCGATTAGATCTATGGTGATGCAAAATCGACTTGCTCTTGATATTATATTGGCAAAAGAGGGCGGAGTCTGTAAATTATTGAAGACGAAACATTGTTGCACTTATATTCCTGATAAGAGTGCAGAAATTGGAACGTATATACAGAATATAACGAAACTTGAGAAAGAACTTAAACCACTGGAAGTTGATAGTGTACAAATAGGACAAATAGTATTTCGTCAATTGGAACCTGGTTTGCTAATGTAGGAAAAGGACTTATAGGTCAAATATTAGTACCCTTAGCAGGGATAGCAATAATAATATTAGCAATAATGATATGGTGCAAATGCTGTAGAAAGAATGGAACATATAAAGTGACAGAAAAAGGAAAGAAGAGAAAACTAGATGAAATAGAACTTGAAGAATGGAGAAGTGAACTATACAAAAAGTTAAAAGGAGAATGTAAAAAGGGAAAGTGTAAAGACGAGAATGAAGTAATTTGCAAGAAGTTGGCATCTGATTGAGGGTAGTGTTTTGATGGCTCAGAAATGCCATCAGAGAGGGGATTGATGAAGCAAGGTTTCAAAAATGAAACTTGCTTGTACGCAATCCTTCTCATAGTATTAATCTATTAAACTTGTACTGTTATTACTAACCTTTGCATACACTACACAAAGGGAAGAGACGCTTGCATATGTGTTTTACTAATGAATAACGCTTGTCTGTAATCTAAAATGGCCGCTAAAGCGCGGGAACCTCTTTGCGCATGTCGCAACCTGATCACATGGTGTGACTCTTTCTTTGCTTGGTGGGAAACTTCTGCTTCTGCACAGTGTGCATAAAATGGCTGCTTGATGTTTTCACATGCTTCAGCTTGCTCTCATGTCTTTACTAAATTGTCGTTTCTTAACGCTACTAATGCGGGATAGTATATATAATTAAAAAGGGAATAAAATAGAAATAGTGGGTATACAGTGAAACATTTTATTTGTGATTTTAATATTTTCTTCTTGCACTTTTAGTAATTCGTAAACTTGGGCCTGGGTTGGTGTTTTGAAACTCGAGAGACAGATGGTTCTGCGCATGTGTCCTGTATGCCTGCCAAGTGAAGTCAACTTGGACGTCTCCCAAGGCCACGACCTATTGGCCGAAGATGATGTACCCAATGTTTCCGGCGGAACAAATTGTTACTTTTCTCCTGTAAATTGTATAACATTTGTCGTGAGACGGGTGGGAAATAAAGCAAATGTATTAAATTGAAGGGGTGGGAACGTAAAGGACAATAGGCTTTACAAATTTAGGACAAATCAATATGGTGCAACAATCCACCCCCTGTCCCTGTCCAATCAGAAGTAGTGGTCCCTTATTTTAGCAACATTAAGGGGAGGTACATGGGCATAGAAGGGTATAATAGAATATAGCATTAGTTAATTAGTCAGAGCCGACTCTCAGAACACACAGAAGAGCTCCAGACTGCTGAGCTGATCGATTGCAGACTGAATCCCTGTCCGGAAGAGGTCCTGAGGAGGGGGCGGCGGAGTCCATTAGAAGGAAGGCACGGGAGAATCGAGAGAAGTCGAGTATCAGAGAGGGGAACGACGCAGGCGTCGTTGTAGAGAGGTCACCGGTCCTGTCCTGATCCTGGAGGAAGTCTTTGCTCTTCATCCTTCCTGGGTCCTATCTTTTCAACTCCTTGGCTAAGGGGTTTGGTTCTCGCACTTAGGTAAATATAATGCAACCTTTAGTTGCGCTGCTGTCTCTATCTTCTCCTGTTCTTTAAACACCGTCATTGATTAGCAATAATCATTTCTATGCTTAATCCTCGGTATTTTCGATCAAGTACCATGTGGCTTTGTATTTTACTCTGCTAAAACTTTAGATAAACATTTTAAAAACTTCCTGACTCAGTGGTTATTTCAGGATTTTGTATTATAATGAATGTCACTCATTTTAAACTTCCCAATTAGCAAAGGATTCATCGGTAAGTCATTACTCTTCAATCAGAAGGTAATTGGTAGCAGGGATTTTTGATAAGAGTAACAACTGATAAACCCAGTGTAAGTATTAGCGTAGTGTGAATGTATGGATCCAAGTGAGTATATGGTGTATGAATGCTGTTTGCTAATATCGCGCTGGATCAACAGCTCCAAAGGTTTAGGTGCTGTTTTAAGTCAAATGATCAATGGTCAGGAGTATACTGTGGCTTTTGCTTCACGAACTCTCAGTAGTGCTGAAATAAATTATAGCACTATTGAACGGGAAGCCTTAGCGTGCTCATGGGCTGTTGAAAAATTTAAGATGTACATATGGGGAACCAGGTTTCAATTATTTACTGACCATAAACCGCTAATTTACATGTTAGGAGATAGCTGTTCAAATAAGGCATCCTCTAGACTCATCAGATTATTAGCGAGATTGCAGGAGTTCAATTTCGACATTAAGTATATTCCTGGTGGCAAAAACGTCAGGGCAGACTGTCTTTCATGTTTGCTGCTTGAAAGTGGAAACATTGATGATCCCATTAAGGATGATGATTTTGAATGTGTTCTTACGGTCAATGATGTTATACAAGACAATAACATTTCTGAAGAAGAATGGTTTGAGTGTTGCAACAAGGATGTGTGTTTAAAGAGGGTTAAGAAATTTTTGGTCAATGGTTGGCCTTGTGACAGGAATATGTCAATTGAAGATAGATGTTTTTCACAAGTAGCTTCTGAACTATCCGTTGTTAATGATATTTTAGTCAGGCAAGACCGTTTTGTTCTACCCAAAGGATTGAGAGGTAATTTCTCTGACTCATGAAGGGCATTTAGGTATTTAAGGTACTGTAAGAAATATTAAACAAACTTATTGGTGGCCTGGTATTGATGGACAAGTCAAATCTTTTGTGGACAAGTGTGCTGAGTGTTTATGCTCAGACAAACATTGGGAAACCTCTACTGCTCCTTTATGTCCTGTGGGATGGCCCAAAGGTCCATGGCAGAAGTTGGGGTTAGATTTTTCTGGACCTTTCAATATGCTTGGTTGTGACAAAAGGTTCCTTATCGTAGTTATTGACTACTTTTCAAAGTGGTTATACTTTGCTTTTGTTAGAAATGCTGACTCTGGTTCTGTTATTTCGTTTTTGGAACATGTAATTTTGATTGAGGGTTTACCCAAGGAAGTAGTTACTGATAACGGGACACATTTTGTTTCAGTGGAGATGGAAAATTTTCTTGAAAAGAACGTTATTAAACATGTTCTTGTGCCTTTGTATAGTCCTGCTTCCAATGGTCTGGTGGAAAGGGCTAACAGATTATTGAAAGAAGGTGTACAAACTGCCATAGGGCAGGGTGCATTGTATTTAAAAGGTAGGACATGTGTTTTTAAGTTTTACATGTCCTGGTAGTTAAAAACTCCCAAAGTATTTTTTTACTACAGTAAGGCCTACCTTTCCCATAGGATAACATTAGGTTACCTAATTAAATGTTATTATATTTAATGAGTGCTAACATTTGATTTGGAACAGATAGAAGTATCATGTTTGGTCTCCTGTGAATTGTAATTTAAAATCTTAAAGTTAGATATTAAGTCTCAACTCTGATAATGCGAATTTTTGAAAGTTGGCATTTTCTTGTCCCAACAATCTGGTACCTGCAGCCTGTATCCTGGGTCACATGACTGTGAATAAATGGCAGTTGTCCTTTGTGTATTCCTCCCAGTCAGTGAGACACAGGTGGACTAGGTGCTGGCAGGAGGGGCAATCCTGACAAAATGGGAGGGGCAGAGCAATACCCTGTAACACGTATATTTCAAAGGGCTGCCTCCAGTACACTCACAAAGGAACTTGATACCATCCTTTTGTCACCTTAGACTTCTTGGAGTCTTGGTAGGGGAAGAGGACAACATTTCAGAACCAGATGTGGCGAATAGACTAGAAGATTCCGCCACTTCTAAGGATGGCATCAGGAATACATATTGGACCTCCTGAGCCACTCTTTAGTACACCCCTGGACCTGTGGAGGACTTCAGAAGGACTGCTTTGGGCCCCAATGGTACTGCCTTGCTGCTTGAGGCTTGCTTTGTCCTTGGAGGACTGCTATGTTGCTTGAGGCCTGATTGCTGTTTGAACCCCGGACTACCAGAGTGACTCCAAGGGCTAGTTGGCTGTTCTCCCGTGTGATCTACATGGCCATAACAAGCTCCAGAGACCTTGAACCCCGCACCTGGCTTCTGCTGGAGTGAGTTCTGATGCCTCCAAGTAGTGCTGATCTACTCCTGGATTCTTGGTTGTGGGGTTGAAGGTACTGCTCCTCACTAATCCTAAAAGTTGGGTCTTAAAATATTTTTCACCGAAAGTGGCTTGAGAATAGAGAGAAGACTGGGACCTACCTGTCTGCCGATCTGCTGAGTGCTGAGGTGCTGAGTGCTGAGGTGCATCGCCAGTCAGCCTGACTTCTTCAAAGCTCCCGCTACGTTCTTCTCCGCAGCAACAAATCCTATTCAATGAGACCTCCAAGCAACTGTATCGACTTCATGAAGCCCTCATCAGCCACAGCCTGCAGCTTCATCTCGTTGGACATAGAAATCTTCACATCACCTCTCTTCAGCAGCTCCCCGACAATGTCACCTCCTCCTCCTGAGACACTGATGGCTGCCTTGCCCAGCTGTACTTTACCTTCTCAAGAACTTTTCTTCAAATTTCTTATAAGTCCAAAGGTAAGACGAGAAAGAGCCTGATCCACCTTGTGTAGCCGAAATGTGTTTCATCGTCATTGGCCTTAACGTTTGATAATTCCCCAGTATCGAGGTGAACAGATATACACACTGTTGGGGCTTGATCTTTTAGGTGTTATTTTACACTTAAAAATATGAAATTCGGGGGTGTGGCCTAGGAGCCGAGCAAGATGGCGGCATTCTAGCGGAGCTCCGATAACCGACTACGGTAAACCCTAAATATCCATACAGTTATCCGAACCTGCCGATGATCTGATACTGGCGCTGTGTTGAGGATGCCCCCAGGCCAGCTCAGAATGGTGCGGAGCCCCAGAAACGCCGCCGCCTAGCCGCTGCATCCATCCGGGCGAGTGCGACCTGTGCAACATCTACCGACGCAACATCGAGGTGGGGAGCGGAGATCAACCGTGAGCGAACCGTGCGCGGCCCTTGAGGTGGAGGGACGCTCTGCGCCAGTGTGAGACCTCTACAGGATCCGAGCTTGGTCGGCCGGGGCCCCGAGGCCCAGCAGTGCAGGAGCGGCGACCGAGGGACAGCCAGAAACTTCGCCAGAGGGAGGGCCCGGCGATCCAGTAATAGCGCAGTGCACAGCGACACCGAGCGAGGAGAACCAACGGTTCATCTCCCCATATCCGTGGATCTTGTTGGGGCTACCTGTGGAGACGGGGCATAGACTGATCACACCATGAGGAGCTGTTGGAATTTCGGAGCCTCCCGGGACGCTCTCATCTGGAGCTGAGTAAGTGCTTATCCTTTATGGACTGGGCAGCAGTAGTGACAGTGGTAGGCCCTGGAATAGTGCCTGAATACCATAGCGGATGCCGGCAGCCCTGGAGCGACTGTATGAGTGCTGGGGAGGGGCACCACTCCCATACTTCAACAAAGCCCCCCATCTGCTTGGACGCTGAAGTGAGCCCCAATAAATAGTCACCCAAGAGGGCAGTATATCGGCGGGGGGATGCCTGCATGAACTGGGATTGTGGACAAGATAGCCTAGGTGCTCAGTGCCCGGGGGCCCCACAGCAACATCGAAACTGTGACTATTCACCCCCACTGAGGGGGTTCGCCGCCTGATCCCAGAGGTGGCCTATCTCACTGAAGGAGTCAGAATATTGATCCCAAACGTCCCCGTAGGAAGTGGTGTGCGTTACCTAGTGTGCCCCAAGCAGGAGACACATCAACAACGGAATTACCAGCGACACTGGCTCCCTGATGAAGCCGAAGGGGCAATCCGGGGCACAATCGAATAAAATGGATAAATACGCCGTCCCGAAATCTACGGCTCATGCCCCAGAAAAGCGCACAGAGGATACAGCGGAACCATCCCTAAGCGCAATAATGGCGGTGATTGCGGATCTCAAAGGCACAATAGAACCTAAACAGGACGCAGTAACAGTAGACGTGAACCTCCTGCGGGCCGATTTTCACAAAGTGGCGACAAAGTGGCTGCCACAGAGACTGAGGTGGCGCATCTACAGACCAGCACGAAAAATCTTGAGGAGCAGGTTCGCTCTCTGACGAAATAACAAGAGGTGATGGCAGCTAGGCTGGAAGACCAGGAAGGGCAGGCATGAAGGAATAATATCAGGGTGGTGGCAGTCCCGGAAGGAATGGAGGGCCGAACATTGACCTATTCCTGGAAGATTTAATCCTCAACCACCTGAAGCCCCCACGGGTCTCTACATATTTCACTATAGAACGAGCGCATAGGGCTCCCATCCCCAAGCCAAAGCCTGGTGCCCCACCTAGAACGATCATAGCAAGGCTCCTAAACTATCGTGACAGAGATGCGATCTTGGAGACGGCATGAGCCCACGGAGATTTGCGACATGAAAATGCAGTGATACGCCTTTTTCCAGAATTCACACTTCAAGTCCAGCGACAGCGAAGAACATTCGAAGGAGTCAAACGAGAACTACGCAGCAAGGACATAAAATACTCTATGCTATACCCAGTGAAGTTGAGGGTGGTGGCCGAAGGGAAAAAGTGGTATTTTAGCACCGCAGAGGAGGCCTGGGAGTGGCTGGAGGGTTGGCGCACAGTGGGCCGCAACCCCCAGAGTGAGAGGCAATGGGGACCAGCGACGGACAAACAAGTGGGACCAGCTGAAAATGTGTCATAAGTCTCGAACTAAGATATATCCAGATGGGGAACTGGCCCCAACAGATATGGTGACGAAGTAACGTCGGCGCCTAGAGATAAGTGGGTGGACACCTTGCACTGGGAGTAAGGTGAGATGGCGTGAACAGGATTATATCCATTAGGACACGCAGCTGGTCGAGGGCCGGATGGAAAAGTTCGGCAGGACTGGAACAGAACTGGGGGAAATGTCGGATGTGCGGGAAGTCAGGGAAAGTGCTCTATCTGTTTGGCACCTGCCAACCGCTGAGTAGCTATTCAGTTGAGGGCGACAGGCACTCTGCGAGTTGGGGAGGTGGGTGGTTGTTTCACCCGCCAGCAGGGTAGCAGGGAGGGGGAAGGGGGGGTCAGGGTATGAGGGGTTATTGTAGTTTTTTCCGAAATGTATATTTTTCGTTAGTGAAATGTTGGTAGTCGATGATATCTAAATGTACAGTGCTGGTGATACCGCATTCTGAATGGAAGACCAAAGTATGATGGGGTCATGCCAAGGGGACCACAGGAGGGCCAATAATCTTAGAACCCTGTCTTGGAATGTTAACGGTTTGGGCAATCGCATTAAACATACTGTTGTTTTGCAATATCTCCATAGACATGCCCCAGATCTGGCGCTGATCCAAGAAACGCATCTTAAAGGTAATAGGTACAAAGCACTAGATAGATATGGCTATAAACTTGCTGCACATTCAGGTTATACAACAGGCTCGACGGGGGTGGGGATACTTGTTAAGTCTAGCCTCCCATCGGTTGTGAGGAAAATCTGGCATGATCCCTTGGGAAGGTACGTGGCACTTACCGGAACATGGGAGGGGCAGACGCTGAATATAGTATTGGGATACATACCACCAGCCTTACAGGCGACGGCGTTCTCAGTACTAGGGGCCCTGTTAGTGGACCTCTCACCAGGTATCCTAATACTAGGGGGGGCATGAACTCCACCATGGAGCCAGAGAAGGATAGGGTCACCAAGGCTGCAAGAGGAAGGGGGGTGGAGCCACTTCGTACCTTTGTGGAAGCCATGGGCCTAGTGGATGTTTGGCACCTTCATAACCCCCGAGAGTGACAATATCCCTTCTATTCAGCTGTGCATGGTGGCTACTCATGCCTAGATCATATTCTAACCCTTCGGGAATGCGAGGGGTAGTTTCGCAATGCCCACATCAAGTCGCAAGGAATTTCAGATCATTCGCCAATGGATGTAACCCTCCAAGGCCCGACAAGATCTAACGTTTTGCCAACCAGAATAAATACTTGGGTTTTCTTGAATAAGGATTTGTCTGATCAAACCAGAGAGAGGGCGAAATTGTATTTCCAAGAAAATGAGGGGTCCGTTGAATCAGCATGTACCCTATGGGAGGCTTTCAAGCCGGTAAAACGTGGGCATATCCAAGCCCACCTGGGGGTCAGTAAAAGGAAAAAAAGATCCAATGGGATACGTTGGAGATGGATGTTGCTGCTATAGAGGCTAGGATCCTGGCTGGGGAGGAGGCAGACCCACCGCTTACGCACCAACTTGAACTTAAAAAACAAGAGATGAAAAGCCTCGCAGATAACTCCGCGAGGGCTGCTGCCCTGGCAACGCAACGACGAGTGTACGACCTAGGGGATAAGGCCAACAAAATGATCGCCTGGTTGGAAAAGAGGGACAGGGAACGTGGAAGGAAGTGACCCGTTTAGGGCCACCCGGGTCACTCTCGACCTCCTCTAGCCTTCCATTCAATGAAGAGTCGATGACGCAGTAGAGAACACAAGCAAACTAGTTTATTCACAAAGTACCCTGCAGTGGAGTCCAGTCTGACCAGCCTCCTATGATGGCTGACGAGGGACTGACTCTAGCAAACATACAGTTACATTATGTAGGTTGCGGAGCCCACAAAGACCCGCCTACTATGGAAAATACTGGTAGCTGTCGAAATACAATGGGGGTACAGAGCACAAGTTTCGATTCCGCAGCCTGGCACAAGCTATCTACTGCCCAAGGTCGCCTGGCTTATCCTCCCTACTAGACAGATGGGAGAGGGCCTTCATGTCATAGAAAAGGCATGCGTTAATGAGCAAGATTCGACATTGAAGAAACGAAACTTAGCAAAAGCCATTTCTCGTAAATGATCAAGTAACAGTTCCGATTATACTACAAATGGCGTCTTCGAAAACTAAAATGGTGGCACAGATGTCAACATAACTATATAACGTCTGCACTTTCTTATTACGTATGCACACAGAGAGAATATATAATGAATTAGCTACATAAATGCTAACATAGTATCGAACAAAATACGAGTAATATGGTACTAATGCATTTCAATTCTAACAGACCCTCCTTTTAGCATTTATAAGCTAATACATCTTTATTCGTGCTATCAGGTAAGGGTCTTTACAATTCTAAAAGTAAAGAAAATATATATATATATATAAAAACACAGGTAATAATATGTCAAATACGGATGTATACTCGTATATATGCATAGGCAAACATATGGAGGGAAAGAACACTATTCATTATTAGCACAAGGAACAACAGGAACAGAACCTGCAAGAGAAGTAGTTGAACCAAAAACACCTTCGTCCAATTGCATGATAGTATCAAGCTCCTGTTGGAGCATTATCTTCGCATTAGTGTCATGAATTGAAATTCTTTTGGGAGACAGATAAGTAGCAAAGTATGAGCAGCATAAGGGAAAACACTGAATCAAGACACAGCAACATATTAATAGGACAATGAAATATATCATCTTTTCTAGAATCCAACCCCAACCACCAAACAATGACCAGCTCCAGTTGCCACTCTCCATTCCTCGAACATTTTCCAGAATGTCTGAAATATGTTGAGTGATATTTCTCTCCCATATTCGTGATACCGACTACACACTGTTCTCCTATTACTGAGCATGCACCACCATTCTTAGCTAAAATAAAATCAACTGCATATCTCTTTTGTTCGGAGTATATGCGCATACTTTCCAACTGAGTGGTGATGTCCCGTAGAGCTGCCACTGTAGAATTAGATAAATTTGCAATTTACACCCAAAATACTCTCTAGCTCGTTCACCCCTGGCCATGGCGGTACCACCAAATGTAATAATAGAGGAAAGGATATATCCGAAAGTAATACCATTACTATAATTGTTAACTTCCAAATCGGTAACGGACTCACAAAATTCCTTGGCCAATGTTCTTTTTACCCATCTTATATTCGGTTTACTGTACTTGCAAGGCACCCCAAGAGGTAACACCATCCCCAAGGCCACATCCTCTGTACCATTCTACATATTACAATACGTACCATTTGATAGAAAATAAAAACCTGGATGTGCATAGAGTGGACCTTGACAATCTAATGGAGCATATCTAGTATTCATTCCTTTCATACTGGGATCACCCTTTCTCCCTAAACGCATTACATTTTTGTACACTACTTCTCCAGAACAATTGAGATACAAATAAGCATCCGTACTGTTTATTACAGGGCAACACGCAGGGCAAATACCTGCCTCTTGAGTGACAGTTAGATCTTGGTAGTGCCAACCTGTCAGGGTCATATTTCTTCTACCAAGGTACAAATCACCACAATACATTTCTGACATGCACCCTGGGTACCCTGTCCCTCTCGGCTTTCTATAGTATAAGCAAGGTCCAGGATATCCCAGGCCGAATTCACCTTTTGCTTCTACAAAATGGGCAGGACGGACAAATGTATAATTTACCAATGATAATGGATAAGCAGTCCATAAACTTGTAACAGAATCAGTTGGGTAACAAGCTGTGTTATCTCCAAAGAATTTCCGATGTGTGTCTAAGAAAACATTGCTATGCATTGTTCTTTTACTATGATCTGAAAAAACTGTCTGATATAAAACACATGATGGGGTAACTCCAGAAGAACACTCCAATACCCAAAACAGCCCCCCTCCCACTAGGAAAAACAACAATATAGCTATAGCCCAAAACATTTTTTTTCTGAGAAACCATTCAAAACTGATCTGCCCCGGTCGCAGGGCAACAAAAAACTGTTCATCTTCTACACGGGGACGACCAAAAAGATACATGTTTACTATGAAGCTACAAATGAAAACACCAGAGAAAGAGACATCATATAATGGAACCAATGGTGGAAAGGACACAAAAAAATAAAAAGAAAAGAAAACGGTGAGAAGATCAGGGTCCGTTACAAGCCTCCCTGGCAGGCTTCTATTGTTCAATCCTCGATGGTGCTATTGAGCACTATACGGTGGAGCCACACTGTTGCAGCTCATCAGCAAATGTTCACAATCCTGAGGATAGGGCACTCTCCCTCCTGGGAAAATACCCTCAACTTATCCTGTCCTGCGCCACAGGCAGTGCACCAGTTTTCTGTTCCCTAGTCTAACAGGAACAAGCAAAAACAAGGGGGCATTTTACTAATCTTATCCACGAAGTCCATCCATGCTACACTCACTTCTCTTTTGGTGCACTATCCTTCCGTCAAGGACGCAAATGGTACCTTTCTACTCCAGGTACTGTCTCATCGTGGAGAAGGTTCTGAAATTCAGGGGGTGTCGGAGAGCGAGGCTCAGGCTCCTGTTGGTCAGGTAAAAAGGAAGCCTGGGCAGCCTTAATTTCCGGGGGAACTGCCTTGTTCAGAATCGCCTCACTCTCTTCTTCCGTCTGCGCCCAAGTCAGCTGGGCGTCAGAAAAGGGAACAAAACGTGGAACCATCTCTGTCTAGTGGTCCCCTATTCCCTCTTGCACCAACCGATCATAGGGGAGGGGGAACGGCACTCGTTGGCAATGCGAGGTATGTATTCAATGCTTCCGGCCGTCCACTCTCACCGCCGTCCTTGTCGTGATGAGGACCAGATATGGTCCCTTCCACCTGGGTTCCAAACTGTCTCGTCTCTTGAAGTTTTTCACAAGAATATAGTCTCCAGGCTGTATGGTATGCCCGGGCCCCTCTGGTGCTGGAGGCAAGGCTTCATGTATCTGTTGGTGAATAGAACGCAAACTTTTAGTGAGATAATATAAATAATCAACTAACAGGATAATCAGTTTCAGAAAATCTTTTCAGTCTAGGGACGCCCCACACATTTGGGGGACGGCCAAAGACCACTTCGTATGGCGATAATCCAGTTCTAGAATGGGCTGTCATTCTGGTGGACAATAGAGCAAGGGGAAATGCATCTGGCCATTGTAACCCAGTACTTTCCTTAATCTTAGCCAATTTTAGTTTGAGAGTACCATTGTACTTCTCAACCAAACCTGCTGACTGAGTATGGTTTGCTGCATGGAATTTTTGCTTGATGTGCAGACCCTCGCACACCAATTGAATCAATTTGGCATTGAAGTGGCTTCCATTGTCACTCCAAATCAAATGGGGCAAACCGGAGTGCGGGAAGAACTCCTTTATAAGAGCTTTCGCCGTCGACATGGCTGTGTTCTCTTTTGTTGGGTAAGCCTCAATCCATTTGCTAAATGCACAAACCACCACTAACACATATTTCAAATTATTAACTCGCTGCATCTCTATGTAATCCATCTGGAGTACCTCGAAAGGGAGAGAAGGTGGTGCAAGATTACCAGAAGGTGTAGGGGTGCCTTTTCCAGGATTGTGCTTCATACAAATCATGCAATTTTTCACTAAGTGCACAGCAACCTTTGCGATATTATCATTTTGCCACACAGGATCCAATAACCTACAGATTCCCTTAGCGCTAATATGAGCTGGGCCATGTTCCATTGTAACTACAGGGAAAACATATGCATCGGGTAACATCCATCTCTGCTTCTCGCTGTTATCAGTCCAGCATCCTTCTTCATCTAAGCGCCCTGTACTCTCCTGCCACACTGCCAACTCCTCAACTGTCGCTTCAGACTGTATTTCCCTGACACTGCCCAGTGTATTTTCAAACATGGTAACATCTGGTACCCATCTAGCAGGTCCTGCCACAAACATTTTCGTCATTTTTGATCTGGCTGTCTCTTTTGCTGTTTGATCTGCAAAGGCATTTCCTTTCCCTACATCGTCAGTGATTGCTTTATGGGCACTACACTTCACTATTGCCAATCGTTTGGGAAGGGTCAAAGCTGTCAAAAGTCTTTCTATCAGCGGACCATTCTGGATCTTGGTTCCATGTGAAGTCAAGAATCCTCTCTCTGCCCAGAGGTGTCCAAAATGATGGGCCACCCCGAAGGCGTACTGGCAGTCAGTGTAGATATTGACAGTCAGTCCTTCACTTAATTCACATGCTCGCAAAAGAGCTATCAACTCCGCAGCTTGAGCAGATTGGTAGGGAATGCCTAAGGTCTCAACTACAGTGCGCAGCGTGGTAATAGCATACGCCGCTGTAGTGATGCCATCTGACAATTTGAAACAAGAACCATCGACATATAGTTCCCCTTGCGGGTCAGATAAGGGAACGTCAGTCAAGTCTACCCTTCCCTTCATCTCTTCCTCCGTACAAAACAAACAATCATGGACATCTTGATCCTTTTCTTCCGAAGGGAGGGGTAGTAACGTGGCTGGGTTCAGAATGGCACATTTTTTTATAGTAATATGTGGTGCAAATAAAGTCAATTCATATCCAGTCAGACGAGCACTGGTGAGGTGCTGCGTCTTTGTCTTGTTTAAAAGTACATCCACAGCATGAGGTACCATTACTGTGAGGTCATGATTGAGGACGAGCCCTGCCGCCTGTTGTATAGAGACCGCCGCAGCCGCAGCAGCCGTGGCTCTTAAACAACTCGGAAGGGCTCTGGCGACAGGGTCAAACGTAGCAGAAAAATAAGCACATGGCCTCTGCTTACCTCCAAAGGCTTGCGTTAACACAGAAAGCGCACACCCAGCCATTTCATGTACGTACAACATGAAAGGCTTCTTATAATCAGGCGGACCAAGCACAGGTGCAGAGCAAAGCGCAACTTTTAATTGCTCAAAAGCATGCTGACATTCATGCGTCCAGGCCAAAGGTTCATGCACATCTTTAGTTGTTAGGCGAAGCAAGGGCTGTATTAATAAAGAATAAGCGGGAATCCAATGTCGACAATAAGAGGTGATGCCTATGAAAGCATGCACATCCCTCTGTGTCACAAGGACAGGCATCTTGATAATGGCATCAACTCGTTCAGGTGTTAGCCTCCGACCCTCCTTCGACAGCAGGTGACCTGCTGTTGACAATATTGGAATTTAGAAAGGGACACTTTATGCCCTTTATTTGCCAAATGCTTCAATAATTTGACCGTAGCATCCCGACAACCCTCTTCAGTATCGGAGACTATCAAAATGTTGTCCACATACTACAATAATACATTACCTGCGGGAAGAGAGAGAGAGTCCAATTGACTTTTTAAAGCCTGACTGTAAATACTGGGACTTTCAGTATACCCCTGAGGAGCTCGACAGAATTGGAAACTCCTACCAGCCAAGGCGAAGCCAAAAAGATACCTACAGTCTGGATGAATAGGGATACTAAAAAAAGCATTTTTCAAATCAATCACAGAAAAGAACTTGGCTGTGGAAGGAATCATTGTCAAGAGGACAGTAATATCTGGCACCACCGGGAACTGAGGAACTACAATCTTATTAATTTCCCGGAGGTCAATCACAAAACGATAAACATCAGGATGTGCATCAGGGGAATCCAAGGGTGCCTTCTTAAGAATAGGAAGAATGGGGCTATTGCATACATTCGATACTGTCTCCTCAACCACCCCTGATTTGATCAGGTCCTGTATAATCTGCATCAAAGCCTGTTCCCCCGCTTGTGGTATTTTATACTGGGGAATACGAGGGAGCACAGCGTTCTCCTTGACCTTTATGGAAACTGGTGGTATCTGTAACAACCCCACATCCGTATCCCCTGTGGCCCACAATGAGGACGGCACATCCTTGAATTCAACAGGGAGCGGGGCATCCTTTGGCAGGCACTGTTTTGCACTAACCACATTAGGTCCAATAGTCATGTAAACACCATCCGGAGAACAAGAAATTGTAGCATGTAACTTCTTCAATAAATCCAATCCTAATACATTTTCCCCACAATTCGCCATTAACAAAAATGGAGAGTCCACAGTTAAAGGACCAACAGTCAAAGCAAGAGGTTTGGAAATGGGGCTCACAACTGGTACGCCTGAAAAACCTACCGAAACATTATTACGGCCAGACAGGGCTGCCCCGGGGACCAGCGAATGAGAAACAGAGCTGTTCATTGCACCTGTATCCACCAAAAATTTCTGTGCCGAACCATGCAAATCTGCTGTGACATAAGGACCACGCTGATCTACAGGAATTTGAACTGGTCCCTTTCCCTGTCCCTGGCTGTCCTAACCATAGGACATCCCTGCAGCTTTCATCCATATCATAATCATCATGATAGTACTGTCTTCCCCGGGGGTCATCAAAATAGTTCTGATCAGAACGACCCCCTGAGGATGCACCTGCTTGAACCTCATCCCGATCAACCTCATAACGGCCCCTTCCTCTCGAACCTCGCCCACTAGGAACTGCAAGTTTTTGCAATAAATCTGGGCACTCACTTCGCCAATGTCCTTCCTTTTTACAATACGCACACTGATTTGGCCCTAGGGGTGTACCACCTCTACCAGCACCCCGTGACCTTTGAGCCGGACCAGTGCCTCGTCCCCTTCCGAACCCTCTTGCAACTTGCTGCATCAACACCCTCATTTTCAAATCCTTACTTTTCTTGTCCACCTTATCCTTTTCCTCATTTTCTCGATGCTCATAGTACTGAGCCATACTCAATATCACCGAAGGGGAGGAGGTAGTCCAAGTGCTCTCCGAAGCTTGCAACCGAGCTGCAATCTCCGGAAGCAAGTTTGTGACGAACCTGTTAACAAACAAACGAACACCACCTTCAACTGACAAATCCTGTCCACTGAAATCCAAGAAAACCCCTTTAAACCTAGTAAAAAAATCAGACACACTCTCCTCTTTCTTCTGACGACATGCCGTCAGCTTATCCCAATCTACTCGTCTGCATGGGATAAGAGAATGCATATAAGTGATGATACGACTCGGCAAAGCCAGGATCTCAGCTCTAGGTTTCTCACCGGGCTTTCACTCCTTATCCCATGCCTTAATCTCATCCCAAGAGCCACCCAATTCCACCCTGTGATCCTGAGTATGCACCTGCCTCCATATGTCCACCGGCACCAGCAGCCCAAAAAACATCTCTATATCTGCTAAGGTCATGACTGACGAGGAGGCAGCCTCTGTTAACTCTTTATAATACGACGTAGGGTTTTTCCTCGGGTCCGGTAACTGACTTACTGTTCCTGAAAATGAGCTGCCACCCGCTGTTGGACCACCTCATTTCTTTGGTTCCGCTGCTCTGGAATCTCGGGATGAAAAATAGGGTGTACCTCCCTCATCGGAAATTGGGACACACTAGTTGGAGTACGATTATGTAATCTTTCTCGATAAGTGAGTAGCGTCCCAACATTGCCAAGAACTCCTACAGGGGCCATACCAGCTGAATATACACGATCTCGAATATCATAAATAATTTGAGGGGCTGCACCCCCAATACACTGTTCCCACAAAGCAATCAATGTAGCCGACATATGCTGGAGGGCATGCTGCTGTACAAACGGATCAAAATCTTTCATCACACTCCATATATCCTCCACATTATAAATCAGACTCCGGGCCCACTGTGCTGTCTGATTTTCAACCATCCTTTGCTCCTCTTCACCTACATTAGATCGAGTCAATACCTGCTCCATTCGCTCCCGTACTGCCGCCCAATTCCCTCCATCCGACCCTCGCACTGGTGTCTCAACACTAAATAACTCTGCAGATGAAAGGCTTGGGGAAGACACAAGAGACACTGACGTAGGGGACAGTGTCAACAATGACTGTGTGGAAGGAGTAAGAGAAGGAGGAGAAGCAGAAGCAGAAATAGCAGATACTGCGGGGGTGCCTGCAGTCACCACACTCACAGCTTGTAAAGCCGGAGGGGAGATAGATAGGGCTGGAGCCCAGGCTGCGGAGGCCACAGGAAGACCAGAAGAAAGCGGAGAAGCAACGGAAGTCTGAGACGACGGAACAACAGGATATATTCTCTACGGGGCATAGGGAGGTGGGGGACAAGTTTCCAACAGAACCTCCTCAAAAGGATCCTCATCCTCTCGAACTACATAAGACTTATTACATTGTAATCGAAACTTCCTATGGGCACACTCAATACCTTTCTCTGTTTGTTCTTTATCATAAGCTACAGCTTTCTGCACCACTGTCTGCATTGCCTTCTTCCTAGACTCTTTCTTAGCTCGTATACGCCTCTGCTTAGCTTCCTTCTGCCATACCTGCAAAGTATCAAACATCGACTGTCTACTTCTTCTAGCAAATAATTTGTCCTGTAAATAATTCAATTTTTGTTCATCAAAAGTACCATCCAGTGGCCACTGAAGCTCAACATTGTCCCTCGTATATTTGTGCCACAATGTACGAAACATAATAGGGCCAATACCGTGCTTCACATACATCTCAAAACTTGGAGTGCCTTCTGGAGGCGCAGGCTGCCGTTCCTCCAATCGATGCTCAGCAGAGCAACGGCGACACCCCAAGCACCACATTTTACTCCAACAAGACATCTTAGCATCAGACACATTCACTATCCACTCAATCAACACACGCACACGCAATAAAAACACACACACACAAAGAGCTCTCAAAAGCAGTCCGTAAACTGCACCAAGACAAGTCAGCCCTCAGACTGCACCAAGACAAGATAGGCTCTAGCCCCGGGCCTTTTCAAAACGAAACCAAATTCAACTAGTGGCCCGGCGTAACGTTCACAAACGCTCCGTATCACAAGGGTCCACAGACCCACCAAGTTAATCAAGACTGCGCCGCTCTTACCAGAGATCACAATGAACTCACCTGGTGCACACAGGTCAAACAAGATTATTCTCCACTGCCGACTCTTCAGACCAAACGGTCAGATCCAAGGGTTTCACCTTTTCCGGACCCCAGGCAAGATGACCACTAGACGAGGAACCGCCCGATCAGACAGGCGGGACAGCTGCGAGAACCAAGCTCTATCATATGGGGATCCCCGATTCGCCCATCCGACCGGACGCAACCCCGACCCCACAGCCCGACTACGGGTGGGATGGGCCACCTGGTGGAGTCCCTGTTCGGGCGCCAACTGAAGGAAGTGACCCGTTTAGGGCCACCCAGGTCACTCTCGACCTCCTCTAGCCTTCCATTCAATGAAGAGTTGATGACGCAGTAGAGAACACAAGCAAACTAGTTTATTCACAAAGTACCCTGCAGTGGAGTCCAGTCTGACCAGCCTCCTATGATGGCTGATGAGGGACTGACTCTAGCAAACATACAGTTACATTATGTAGGTTGCGGAGCCCACAAAGACCCGCCTACTATGGAAAAATACTGGTAGCTGTCGTAATACAATAGGGGTACAGAGCACAAGTTTCGATTCCGCAGCCTGGCACAAGCTATCTATTGCCCAAGGTCGTCTGGCTGATCCTCCCTACTAGACAGGTGGGAGAGGGCCTTCATGTAATTGAAAAGGCATGCGTTAATGAGCAAGATTCGACATTGAAGAAACGAAACTTAGCAAAAGCCATTTCTCGTAAATGATCAAGTAACAGTTCCGATTATACTACAAATGGCATCTTCGAAAACTAAAATGGTGGCACAGATGTCAACATAACTATATAACGTCTGCACTTTCTTATTACGTATGCACACAGAGAGAATATATAATGAATTAGCTACATAAATGCTAACATATTATCGAATAAAATACGAGTAATATGGTACTAATACATTTCAATTCTAACAACGTAACTGGATGGCTGGAATACGTAATCAACAGGGGGAGGTCAACACTACTGGGGAGGGGATAGCGGAGACATTTGCGGAATACTACGAAGAGGTATATGCCTCCAACCCCGCTAGAACGGAAGTAGAGTGTTGCTATCTGCTGGTTGACGTCCGGCTGCCCACGATATCCGATGAGGACAGGGAGGAAATGGAAAAAGATCTACAGGTTGAGGAGATCGAAGGGGCGATCCAAGATCTTCAATCCAGGAAAGCACCAGGCCGAATGGCCTACCAGCGGAGCTCTACAGGACCATGATGGGCGTTGTGGCGTCACACATCCTGACTATGATTGAGGAGGCTAGAGAAGTGGGTCGCTTGCCGTTGGATCAGCGGACAGCCACCATTGTTGTTATACCTAAGGCGGGTAAACCGCCAGACCGCTGCAGTTCATACCAACCCATATCCTTATTGAATATGGAGGTCAAGATTCTTGCCAAAGTTTTGGTGAACCGCCTCTCGGTAGTGATCACGTCACTGATACACCCCGACCAGTCCGGCTTTATGCCACGCAGGAGCACCAGACTAAGCTTACGCCGCCTATATGGTGTGATGCATCTGACCAAATCCCGACCAGATGAGGAAGCGGCATTACTGTCATTGGATGCACGTATGGCGTTCGACAGCATCAAATGGCATCACCTATGCGCTGTCCTAGACAGATTTTGGTTTTGCCCCCGATTTCAATCCTGGATTAGACTATTTTATACAGATCCCTTGGCTCGGGTGCTGGTAAATGGTTCCGTCTCTCACTCATTCACCCTGCAAAGGGGGACGAGACAGAGGTGTCCACTATCCCCCGTGTTGTTTGCGTTGGCTCTGGAGCTGCTGGCGGCATGGGTGCGAGGGGACCCGATGGCCTCCGGAATCATTGGTGGTGAACGATGGGAAGAAAACATTTCTTTGTACGCGGACGACGTTCTGTTATACGCGACTAGGCCTCGTTTCACAATTAGCAATTAGCAGACTCCTACAAATTTTTCAATTATTTGGGGGTATTCCAGCTACCAAATTAACTGGGATAAGTCCCTCATATTTATGCTCTCGAACGGCCCGCCCCCGCTCTCCCCAAGGGGATACAGCTTCAAGCAAAAGATAGTTTCAAATATTTGGCCATTACCGTTGCTAACACTGCAACATAATTCATAGAGAGTAACTTGCTGCCTCAATTGGAACGCCTGAAAAGAGACGTGACACACTGGAGGACTCTACCGCTCTCCCTGATGGGGAAAGCTGTCTTGCTTAAGATGATGTTGTTACCGCGTATGTTATATGTCCTCCAGGACACCCCATACAAGATACTGGATGGATCCTTTGGGAGGTAGATAGTGAATTGCGGAAACTACTGTGGGATGAAGGGGGTGCAAGAATAGCACTGGTCAAACTCCAGCGGGGAGTATATGAAGGTGGCCTGGCTGTGCTAGACCTCAAGAAGTATTATTGGGCATCACAGCTGATGACCATTAATGACTGGAGCTTTGGGGACTGGAATGACCCGGCATACCGAGTTGACCACCTTGTGATGGGCGCTAGAGGTTATCCAGCCGCACTGTATCGCAAACAGGCAAGGACGTCTGTGCCGCCGCACACGCAGAGGGTATTGGAGGCATGGAATGGGGCCAATAAGTACCTTGGGTGGGACAATAAACTGACAGAGCACACCCCATTATGGGACAGCGATCTATTAGCGGAGGTTGGCAAGCTACAGGGCTTTAGTGAATGGAGACTGCTAGATATTGCCCACCTAGGTGATGTATGGAGAGGACAGGCGATCATTTCGTTCACAGACTTGCAGCGAGAATTCCAACTAGCAGAAACAGAAAGGTACAGATATATGCAGTTGGGACACGGGCTCCGTAAACATATCAGAGAGGGGGATCGCATTCAGGAATACAGCCCATACAAGACCGGCTCTTACTCGACCCAATCCCGGAAAAAGCATTGTCCCTCACGTATAAGAAGATCGTTAACAATTCATCTGATCCCTTGGGGGCGGTGCGGGAGGCCTGGGAAACTGACATTGGACTGCTGGAGGATGATGATTGGATAGAGGCCATACAGAGTCCAAGGGAAGTGGCGGTTAGAGCTCAATTTAGACTAGTACAACTAAGAATCCTCCACAGGCCCTACTCCATGAGTACGCTCATGCATAAACTTGGACATACACATACTGATAATTGCATAAGGGGTTGTGACCAAAAAGGTATACATTCTTCCACATCCTCTGGGAATGCCCTGTTATACACCATTATTGGGGCAAGGTGATACGGGTCATGTCAGATGTCCTAGGTCAAGAAATTCCTTTCGATGCCAGGTGGCATATATTATGTGTACTGGGGGAACAAACGTGGCTGAAATACCAGAAACTCTGGCTCACGGCGGCAGCAATGGTGGCCAAAAGGAAAATTGCCAGGGCGTGGGGGGCTATCCTACCACCGAAAGTGGAACAATGGAAGGTTGACTTAGATTGGTGCTGAGCGGCAGATAAAATAGTGTATGAGGGCAGGGGATGCCCCAAAAAATGGGAGAAAGTATGGCACCAATAGGAGACATATAGGGGCATGTAAGTTGTAGGGGAAGGGAGGGCAGGCGGGGGGCCGGCTGTGGGATGGGGTATGTGCGGCTACATGTGAGTGCACAGAGGCATTTGATCCGGAATATCTACTGTACCAAAGGCCCTTTTTTTTGCTTTTTTGTTTTTTTGATTTTAAAGAAAAGAAAAGAAAAATTGGAAATGTATAACCTGTTGTCTTCACCAGTCATTCATAGCGATTATTGTACTGTATACTGCATAGGATTAATGTTCAATAAAAAGATCTGTTAAAAAAAAGTGAAATTCATCATTCTGGTCCTGCTGAATGGATTTTATTTGTTTTGGTGTAATTTTATTTATTACAATTTTCTATATTTTTCTAAATTGGTGTAGGAATTTTCTTATTTTGTGTTTTCACTTTATTACTGTTTGTGTGCTGCATAAATAGTTTATACATTGCCTCTAAGTTAAGACTGACTGCTTTGTACCAACCTACCAGAGGGTTAAGGACAGGATAATTTAGTAGCTTTTGTGGTTCACCCTGACAAGGACTGAAGTTGTTGCTAAGAAGAGCTTCCTCTCCCCTCAATCAATAACCCAAATTTCTTACAGTGAGGTAGCATCACCATCTTGTAGACGGCAATACAGCCCAATGGGGACAGGGGAAGTGACAGCCAAATTGCAACCTGGGATTGGAGGGAGGTTACCATTAAGGAGGACCTGATTGTCGTGAAAGATCTAGAGCCCAAGGTATAAGAGGGATGAGGCCTCCCATCACAGCACCCCCAATGCCATTTCACTTGTGCCACCACATAGGGTCAGGGGGAACAGACACGATTTGCCCCAACTGACCCAGAGGCCTGATAATGTCTCGAAGTTTGATAGGAGATTTGAGATCCCAGAGTTATCCCCTCCGAGGTCCCTGATTTAAAATAGTATGTTGTTCGCATATAGCGAGATTACATTTTTTCTGTTCGATAAGGGGATCCCTAAGTGGCACCTGACCTCCACGCATGGGAGGCCAGGGGCTCCATTGCAAGCACGAATAGAAGGTGCGAGAAGGGGCAGCCCTGTCATGAGTCCCTTCTCATTGGCAGTGGCTCCGACAGTAAGTCACCCAAGCCTTCGAGATGGAATGATTTAAGTACAACAGTCAAATCAGAGCACCATCAAGCTTAATAAGTAAACACATGCATCAGTTTATATTTTTTAGAATTGTAAATTTTTTAGATTGACTAAAATCCCAAGGTGTACGGATGGAAACTGTATTGTCTTGTGAGTTAGCAATGACTGAACCCTTCTGACTCTTGATGGACTCTGTAGAGCTTTGACGTAAGTGTTAGAGTGAAATGCAAAGAAGGCTGATTTAGAATGTTGAAATCGCAGTTACACGCAGAAGAATAAAGACGTCTAATACTAAGCTCCATGTGTGGTGTAGTCATTGGCGGGTACCCAGGATCGAAAGATGCTACAAATGGCGATGAGATAGGGGATGAGTAACCTGAAGATCGATAGTGCTCTCCCAGAGAGTTTTCCGTGGTCCAAGCAAACTGCTTGTGTGTGCCACATGTGCCGTCGTTGAAGTACAGAATCAATGCTTAATGCATGTGGAGTCAAAGCGCAGCTCCAGCCGCTGTGAAGCAGTTAACAATAATGAAAGCATTTCAGAGAATCTACCCATCGTTGACAGAGAACCTGCTGGTCAGGCCATACATAAAAATACAGTGCTGCCACGCCAGATAAAGTCATACGTTATATGGAGCGTTGCTGTCAAAGGTGGATACGTACAGACACAGAAAAGTAGCGCTAAAGACTGCAGTAGTCAAATACGAATAAAACACATAAATCGCTGGCTGACCAAACAATTGTCAAGAAAGCATACTGTGCACTTACCAGAGCTGAGATAAGTGGAGCTCTACGACCTCAGAACCAGGTGAGGAGACCCAAGAAAAAGCACAAGGGTTGTGCTCACTGAGCTGTCCAATACCTGAAGTAGCACACCACCAAAGCTGCCAGGTGGCAGCTCAGAGCAACTCCAGAGGTCTCCAGAAAGTGAAGAGCTCTGATGGAGACCAAGAAGGAGGTCACCATACCACAGACTGTCCAGGATGATCCGGGGGATGATCCATTGCAGGGCCTCAGAGATGGGGCATATGATGCAGGTCCTAGTGGACAGCGTACAGTCTCTGAAAAAGCTCCACCCTCAATGTCAGCCATTCCCATAAATGGTTTCAATGGTGCCACTTTCCTTGAAAACACCACCACCTTTCGATATCACTAAAAAGCAAAACATTAGCAATAGATAGTGTAGCGTCTTGTGAGTTAGCAATGACAGAACCCTGTTGGCTCCTGATGGACTCTGTAGAGCTGTAACATAAGTGTTAAAATGGAATGCAATGAAGGCTGATTTATAATGTCGAGTTCGCAGTTACACACTGAAGAGACGTGTAATACTAAGCTGTGTGTGTGGTGTAGTCATTGGTGGGTATTCAGGCTGGAGAAGACATTACAAATGGCAACGAGATAGGGTATAAGAAACCTGAAGATCAACAGTGAACTCTCAGAGGGTTTGCCGTGGTCCAAGCAAATAGCTCATGCATGCCACGTGTGCTGTTGTCGAAGTACAGAATTGATGCTTGATGCATGTGGAGTCAAAGTGCAGCTCCAGACACTGTGAAGCAGTTGAAGAATAAAAAAAGCATGGCAGAGAATCTACACATCGTTGCCGAGAACCTTCTGGTCAGGTCATACATAAAGGTACAGTGCTGCCGCGTAAGATAAAGTCATACATTATACGAAGTGCTAAAGCAAAATAACGATGCAAACAGAAGCACTGCAAGGTGGAGATCAGCTAGGTGTCAGAACATGCAAATTGACATTTAGAAAAGAAGAGATAATTGACTTTCCGAACCCACTAAAGAGAGTCATCGTACCGATGCACTGGGTGAAGTGGCTCAAGGAGACATGCTCAAGATTGTGCTTACAGAGCCGTTCATTCCTGAAGTGGCTAGCCACCAAAATTGCTGAGTGGGGCTCAGAACAACTCCAGAGGTCTCCAGAAAGTGAATGGCTACGATGGAGACCAAGAAGGAGGTCACTGTACCATAGACTGTCCAAGATAATCCAGAGGCCAATCCATTGCACAGCCTCAGAGATGGTGCAGATGATGCTGGTCCTAGTGGACAGTAAACAATCTTTGAAAGAACTTCACCCTCTATGCCAGCCACTCACATAAATGGTTACAATGCTGCAGCCTTCCTGAAACCACCACCACCTTTCAATACCTCCAAAAGCAAAGCATTGACAATAGATGGATTGTGTGGATAGAGACATTTGATGATTTCATTAATGCACTTGAAGTGACTGATAACAAAAATATTATCAAATACCTAAAACATCTTGTTGGTGATGGTGTAAAAGAAGTCATAGCAAGATGCTGCAAACTGACAAAGAAATCACATTTCGTCAAATTAAAGAAACTTTGAATTTCAAGTTTAATTCAATGCCCAATGTAGATTACGAAAGATATATTTTCAGTCAAGAATGACAGAAAGTTGCTGAAACCGTTGATGAATTTGTCAAAATACTTACCACACTCATCAAACACTGCAAGTTCAATGAATTTATTGACAAAGAAGCCATACATCTAGGAGTTATTGATGGATGCTTGTTAGATTCATTCAGATGACAAATGCTGTGAGAAACTCTTAGTCTGGAGCAAGTGTTAATGGTTGCCCGATCTGAAGAGCTTTTCGATAGTCAAGCTGCTGACATGTAGGCCAGAGGTACCTAGAATGGATCAGTTATGAGCGTGAAAAGTAAGCTAAAGCCAAAGACTGAAGGACACAAGGTGATGTCTACATGTAAAAATGAGTTGTGTTGTAGATGTGGATTTTCGTTTCCACATAAAGGTAAATATTCCGCCATTGGACAGACATGTAAAGGCTGCGAGAAGGAGAGCCATAATGTGATGGTTTGCAAAGCAAAGGAAAAAGCAAGTGTGTCACAGCACAAAGACAAAATGGCTACCAGAGTGTTCCCGAAGCAACGTTCCACGTGCACCCATAAGGCCAAGCTGCGACATCAGTTAAGACAAATCGATACTGAACGAAGTAGATTATCATCTCAATCATCGTCAAACAATTCTTCTACATAAGTAGCAAGTGAAAGTGAAGAAGATGGTTGTGCCATGTCGAGGCTTACCTCAGAAAATCATGCATATGTTGGACTGGCTCAGTACATCCGAAGAATGCAGTGATTCACTGCCAATCTTTGCAAGAGATTCCAACCAGATGGTGGAATCTTTTACTAACTTCAGGATTTTTGCCGACCCTTAATCCAAGAACAAATCGGTATTCATTACCCATCACCGTAATCTATTCAAGATTGTTACTCGTGATTCATGCTCCGCTGGTCATTCATTCCGGCGTTTTGAACCAAATTGATTCGGTTTGGAAATTGTTCTGATGATTTCTAACTAATGAATTCGATGAGAAATGACAATGGAGTCTCCTTTGTATATACTCTGACTCTATCCAGGATTGGAGGAGATTTTCAGAATTGGCTGCCCATAGTCCGAATGCCAGTCCTGAGGAAGACCCGCAGTGACGCTCATTAATTACGCATACCTTTGGGTCGAAACATCGACGCTTCATTTATCTGTCCAATTCCCAAGTCTCTCCGCCCTTGTCCTAAGATGAAGGCAGTCCAAAGGGTGGTTAGAACCTTTGAATTTAAAAAGGAACGGACCTATAACTTGTATATTATTGTATATCTAATTTATGTTTATTTCCGTCTTAAATCTCATGAGCACCCTATGTCACAATTTTTCACCAAAGTCACCTCACTTTCTTGTTGTTTGTTAGATCATTTGTGTATGCGACAGCCATTTATAAATGTAACTATTATAAATATGATATACAGTTTTAAAAAACGGATCCATCGCTTGTGGTGCATATTTTACTTTTTTGACTTTTATGCCTGTCTTAAATAATTATGAGACCTTTCCCTGACATTTTGTGCTATTTGGGTTGGATACGTCTTACTATTAATCAGGTTTTGCTAAGCGATTGTTTTACCCGACAGAACTTACTGTAGCTTGTATCGCTCAAACCCACGTTCTGCAGGACACAGGGTTTACCCCATTGTTTTTAATGGTTTATGTTGGACTGGCAGCATGAGAAGAAAAATGTCAGTCAAAGAAAAGTCGATATGCTAAAGCACCAAAGTCCTTCAAACATTGTCTGAAGATTACCCTGAAAGTAAATGGTTGTTTGATACCTTTCATCATTGACAGTGGTGCTTCAATAAACATTATGCCTGAGGAGAAATATAATGAACTGCCTCCATTACTGCAACTTACGTCATTGAAAATCAAAGTGTATACATGGGCTACATCAACACCCTCAAAGAGTCAAGGTTCATTTGTAGAGATGATGAAACACAAGGGGCCTGGTTCACAAAAGTAATCTGAGACAAAATCCTACTTTACGACTTTCGGTATTCACAAAGGGCATTTAGGAGTAGTAAAGTTAGGATTTTTTTCTCAGTTAAACTTAAGTTTTGGTCTTAAGTTAAACTTAAGTTAAACTTAAGACCAAAACTTAAGATAAACTTAAGTTTTGGTCTTAAGTTTAACTTAAGTTTAACTTAAGTTAAACTTAAGACCAAAACTTAAGTTTAACTGAGACAAAATCCTAACTTTACTACTCCTAAATGCCCTTTGTGAATACCGAAAGTCGTAAAGTTAGGATTTTGTCTCAGATTACTTTTGTGAATCGGGCCCAAAAAAAAGAAGATACAGGCACCCATCCAAGTGCCTCAAGATTAACCCTGGGCGGTGAACTCCGCTCCGCTCGCGGAGTTTGCAGAGTTTTCTGCACTCCGCGTTACGCGGAGATCGCGGAGTTCAGAAAAATTCCGCTTTGCGTTGCGGAGCGGAGTTTTTTTCCTTGCTCGCGTTCGTCAACGTCAAGTTGGCGACTGCGAGCAAGGAAAATCAACCTCCCGGCGAGATCTTTCCTCGTTCGCGATCGTCAACATCAAGTTGGCGAGCGCGAGCGTGGAAAATCAACATCCCAGCCATATTTCTCAACGCGGGGGGTCAGGTTTCTCATTGCGAGTGGTCACGTATGCTCGCGACCGCTTGCGTTGAGAAACTGCCCGTTCGCGTTGAGAAAGCTGCCGCTCGAGTAAAAATCTACTCGAGCGGCAGAAAAGGAAAGCTTGCGCTGTGCATGGTGCCGTTCGCAATGATTGCACAGTGCGGACAAGCATCCGGCACTGTGCAATCACCGCGAACAGCATTTTTCTATTATACTCTGCCGCTCGCGGAGCTCTGCGTAGTGCGACAGAGTTTTTTTTGCACTTCGCGGTGTTCCGCGTAGTGCAACTCCGCGAACTCCGCCCAGGGTTACTCAAGATACAGCATCAAGTGCCTGTCTACTCAGTTTCAGCATAGCTACTGATATGAGACTGATTTCTGTAAATTATAACATGAATGCTCACTATGAAATAGTAAGTCAATTCCCTTCATTGTTTCATGGTTTAGGAAGACTTAAGACTATGAAAGTAAAGCTGCATATTAATGAGGAAGTCCATCCTGTTGCTCAAAGACATAGACGATTTGCTTTCATTTACAAGATGCTGTTGAAAAGGAACTTGAATCATTACTTAAGCATGATATCATTGAGCGTTCTACTGGTGCCACGCCATGAGGTTCTCCCATAGTGGTAGTGCCCAAAAAAGACAGTGAAGGAGCTGTATGCATATGCGCTGACATGTGTCAAGCAATTAGAGCAATTAAACAAGTGTGACATCCAGAGCCACACATTGATGACATAACACAATTAAATGGTGCAAATGTCTTCTCTCGAATTGATTTGAATAAAGGTTATCATCAGTTGGAACTCAAAGAAAATTGCAGGTACTTTACAACCTTTTCTACTCATGTTGTTCTGTTTTGATAAAAAAGACTAAGGGCCTGATTTAGATCTTGGGGGACGGGTTACTCCGTCACAACGGTGAAGGATATCCCATCTGCCGAAATATAAATCCCATAGGATATACCGGGATTTATATTTTGGCGAACAAGATATCCATCACCTTTGTGATGAAGTAACCCATCCGCCAAGATCTAAACCAGGTCTTAAGTTTTGGTGTGTCATTAGCTGCCAAACTTTTTCAAGATGTCATTTGATGTATCATACAGCATGTCATGAATGCATTCAGTTATAGTGATGACATATTGGTTTTCGGAGCTAAATAAAATGTGCATGATAAAGCCCTCACACAAGTATGTCGGTTATTTGCAGATGCCGGTTTGACTTTAAATGCAGATAAATGTGAGTTCCACAAGACACAGTTTAAATTCTTTGGCCATATCTTTTCTGATGGGGTATGACACCTGATCCTGCTAAAGTACAAGCATTGTCACATTTTGATCCCCCACAAGATGTTTCTATGGTGCGTTCATTTCTTGGCATGGCCAGCTACTGTTCCAGATATATACGAGACTTTGCCACTCTAAGTGCTCCATTGAGAGAATTGATAAAAAAAGAATGCTTGATTTCATTGATCACATGAATGTGAGAAAAGTTGAAAAAAAATCAAACAATCCATTGAAAATGCTACTGAAATTGCATATTTCAACCCGAAACTTCAAACAGAGGTTGTTGTCGACGCTACCCCAGTCGGGTTAGGTGCCATCCTTGCACAGCACAGCAGACTTCCGAAAGTTCAAAGGCATATTGTGGCATATGCAAGGAGGTGTTTGTCCTAAACAGAACATGCTTATTCACAGCCTGATAAAGAAAGTTTAGCTGTGGTATGGGCTTATGAACATTTCCATGTATTCCTGTATGGAAAGCCTTTTATGCTGGTAACTGATCATCAAGCTTTATTAACTATATTTGGCAATCCAAAGGCCAAGATGCCTCTGCAATGGACGATGGAGACTACGACTACAAGAGTACAATGATAACATTGTGCATCATCAAGGGAAGGATCAGAATCCTGCTGACTACTTTTTCAGAGTGCCTGTAGAAGGTCATGGTACTCCATCCAAGACGGCTGAAGCCTATATCAATATTATTGTGAAATCATGCACACCGGCTGCCATTTTGTTAGCTCAAATTATCACTGCCACGAGCCATGATAGTGACATGCTAAAGTCGAAAGATATAATCACACATCAGTCAGGGACTCAACACCCTCAATGTCTTGCTCACTTTGCCACTGGATTCAAGCTAGCCTGGCTGATGACGGCTGAATAGCCAGAAACCGGTCCCAGGATGCTTGTTTCCGGTCCAGGGAAGACATGGCTTGGCAGTTCGGGCTGGACTGTTCCCATGAGGCACAGGGTCAGACTGATTTGCATATGGCCAGGTCTGAACTGGGGTGGTGGAGTGAGCTAAAGAATGATGATGGATTAAACCCAGATCAGTTGACTGGGGGTGAGTGTTTGATTTGCTCAAGCGCTCCGTCCATCATCCCCTTTGGTATCGCTTTGTTCACCCTAAGTTGGCAGGGTATGCCCAGACGTGGGTCCCTTGCTCACTTTGCCACTGGATTCAAGCTAGCCTGGCTGATGACGACTGAATAGCCAGAAACCGGTCCCAGGATGCTTGTTTCCGGTCCAGGGAAGACATGGCTTGGCAGTTCGGGCTGGACTGTTCCCATGAGGCACAGGGTCAGACTGATTTGCATATGGCCATGTCTGAACTGGGGTGGTGGAGTGAGCTAAAGAACGATGATGGATTAAACCCAGATCAGTTGACTGGGGGTGAGTGTTTGATTTGCTCAAGCGCTCCGTCCATCATCCCCTTTGGTATTACTTTTTCAGAGTGCCTGTAGAAGGTCATGGTACTCCATCCAAGATGGCTGAAGCCTATATCAATATCATTGTGAAATCATGCACACCGGCTGCCATTTTGTTAGCTCAAATTATCACTGCCACGAGCCATGATAGTGACATGCTAAAGTCGAAAGATATAATCACACATCAGTCAGGGACTCAACACCCTCAATCTCTCACCAGTGATTGTGAATAGCACAAATACAAAAATGTCAACGATGAACTGTCCATAACTGCACATCCCCAACTCCTTCAAAAGAAGAGATCACTCACATGAAGACTGAAGAATCAACCTGGCAATTCAGAGAGAAGGGTTTCTGCTGTATCCCCAGCCTTTGTCAATCTGGTAAACACCATTTTGTTTAACAAATACATATTCTCCCAGAATCATGAACATAAAAAAATTACCCCTTGCGGTAATTTACAAATTTCATTTATACAGTGGAACTGTTACACATATATAGCATACTTTGCAAAATACTGTGATGCTGTATTTAGAAATGACAATCTAGTATTGGTAGAATTCGTATGTAGTCCACAATTTAATTAATCATAAACTGCATTGGGAAATATAAAAATCTTAAAAGTATTTAAAAACAGAGAGAACTCTCTCAAAACAGCAGGTTCATGCATTCCGTGCCGCCTTTTAATTCCAGGCAGCTGAATCACCTCTATTCAGAGACTGTTCACTCTTCACAGCATCATTATATTCATTTCGAAACATTCAAAAAATTTGAAACAGTGCCTTCATATTTCACTTGGAATTGCAAACTTAATTTTCCTCTCCTACTGTCATATTTGCGAGTTTCATTCCCAAACTATGAAAGTAGGGGGGATATTCACAAGAACGTGCGATAAACATCGCCAAAAAAGGCTAACGCACATTTTCATATCGCCGTCTATCGCGGGAAAATAACTCTGTGTCAACGTCGTATTCACAACAGGGCGGTAACATGCAATAGTCTCACGATAACGAGCCAAATGCCCGCGTTAAAATGAATGCGACGCCTAAACAATGTGAAACACGAACGTGAAAAAAGGTGCGATGCCCCCAATCGCGATACAAAAATCAGCGAGAACCATCGACAGGCCTGCAATTCCCACGCGTCATGCGGGAAAATGCACTATAAAAGCACCGAAAAACACAAACAAAACAATTCAAACTGCGTAGCACCATGGATGCACCCAGACTGAGTTCAGAGGACAACGCGAACCCCACAAGCCCCACAGACGACCAGCAAGGAACCTCGGGGTCGGGGAAGGCCAAGGAGAAGAGGAAGACGCGGTTCAGTCTGCAGGAAAACAGGAACATCGTTACGGAGGTGACAGAACACTACCAGCAACTGTTCGTCACCTCCAACGTGTCATTGGCAACAAAGACGCAAACATGGCAGACTATCTTGGACCATGTGAATGCAGTTGCAGAATTGAGGAGGACAATGGAAGAGGTCAAGAGGCGCTGGAATGATGTGAAGGGCAAAACCAAGAACAAACTTGATGCCAACATGAAAGCAGCAACGCAGATTGGAGGTGGGGGTCCAGCGGCACACCAGGAGCTGGATGACATGGAGAAAATGGTGGCCACAGTCATCAGTCGGGATACGGTGCCAGGAGTAGTGGATCCGGACACTGCTCAACATGACCTGACACAACATCAACAGGGTCAGTACCGACCAGGGACTGGGGGACGGGGGAGATGGGCACAATGGCACACATGCACAATTAAGTAGAGCACACTGCACACCCACAATGACTCTGGATCATGTCCCTGATCTCCTTGGCATACTGCAGCACACATAGAAACAGCAATTAGGCCCCCGTCGACAATGTGCCCGGAGGAGCCCTCCCCACACATCACCAATCTCACAACCAACCCATGCACATGTGCTGAACCCAGCAAAGCTGCGGGTCCGTGAGCCACACTGACAATGCAAGTGACACTGCATGACGATTAGCATCGCTGCAGTCCAATTGCCATGACATGGTGCACGCCACGACACTGAGGTGACTGAGTGTGGACCACATCCGGAAAGGAGCAGGTCACACTCTGACACAACCACGTGCACAAACAACCACTGACGTCAACAACACATCTGCGGACAAACCATGCCCAAGAGTCACAACTCGACCAAGAGCCCAATTTACCCAAGCCCGCAACATCTCAGCACTGTAGAAGCACAGAAGTCAAAAGCACACTGCCTGAAAGGGAGAAGGGGCAGCCAAATCAGAGCTGCAGGGGCGACTCACCCACAATGCAGCACACACACATAAGAATGAGAGCACCTCAACATTGATAACAATGTGGTACAAACTGCAACACTTTCACAACAGAACACAGGACACAACTGGTGCCGCATGTGTGTACAAAATGGCCAATCACACCTGGCATAGCAGGAAACTGTGAGATGACAATGTACGAGTACAACCTCACATCTGTGATGTAGTAGAAATGTCCACTGTCCCGCATCAAATAGGCATCTCCTCACAAACAGTCACAACGTACATTGTCATGCAGTCTGTATGTAAACTCCGCCAATGCGTCAACATACATAGAACACACTGTGAAACTGCATCTCCCCTTTACATTGCAGAGGGACAATCAACACCTCCTGCAGAGCAGACCCTACATCACGTCAGTGATGATGGAGACGACCCCCAGGACATCGACTACGACAAACTCCAACGGTTCATGGACAACCTCCGCACCCCACCTCCAGTAGCAGGGCAGCCCAGCACCATCGAGGTGATCCCACCCCCTGCACAGACCACACAGCAGGAAGCACCCACCACCACATCTGGCTCCCAGCAACTCACCGAAGAACATATGGCGTTCCAACGCCGTGTGTTAGACTGCCAGAAGGAGCTGGCTGGACAGGTGCGGGTGGGGTTTAACCTCATGGCAGCCAAACTAGATACCATACGTGGGTGTCTAAGTCCCATCAGGGACCACTTACAGTCCCTAACGGACACTCACAGTCCGCCCCATGCCCTCCAACAATCCATGGCTGGCGTTGCTGGAGTCATGACTCGGAGACAACAACAACTGTCTAGTCAGAGTGGCTACAGCGATGTCATCCGTGATTTGGGAAACAAAAGGAGGGTCATGGAGAACATGGACAGGTGCGAGGAACTTGGATAGGGCTGGCTGTGAGACTCCTCCGACTCTGGCAGTTGTTGGTTGGAATGTACCAGAGGCCAACAGGTGCAGCACAGCCAGCAGCTTTGTCTGCGGAGGGATGTTGGTTGTCCGCTGTGTTGGTACCATCAGCCTGTGGGCAATGTGGGTCAGGATGCGGAGGATGGTTGTCCTTTTGAACCTGTAGTGGGCAATGACTTCATCTGGCTTTAAGTCTGTGAGGCTGCTGCGTTTTCTGTAGGTCTGCTGTCATTGTCTGCGCTGCCTCTGTGAAAGTCCGGGGGGGGGGCGGATGGGGGTCCGGGGGGGTGGCGGGCCTGGGTGTGGTGGCGGTGGGTGTTGTGGCCCTCTTGGGGCTCCGAGCTGCATGATCAGTAGCTCCATGGCATCTGTTGTTCTTCAGGTGTGGCTCTGGTCTGGGCTCCCTTTTGTGGTGCAGGTTGTCGTCCGACTTAACACTAGGTAAGAGCAGGTGTTAAATCCCTGCTGCTAACGCGCCTTATCACGTGTTTTGGGTTCTTATCGCCGATCTGGCTGGTCGTTGAGAATATTGCGAGGTGGTGTTTTCGCGGCTTTTTGCACAGGAACGCCTACTCTGCATCTCATTAGCGTTAGTTGCCGGTGTCATCCGTGGCGATGTTTTTTGCGGCTGCTATCGCAGGTAAACTGGTGGTATCGGCTGTTAGCACCAGCTTGTGAATGGGGCGATAACTCTATCGCCACTTTGGCTGCGATAAAGTGCCGCTAAGTCGGCGATAAGTCCTTAAGAATATGCCCCCAGGTGTATAAAAAAAGACGCAAAGAAAGTGATCCCCTTTTGATAATTGTAAATGAAAAAAACTGTACAGGAGTGTAAACATGTTGAAACATTTGATTCTGTGCGCTGTCATTAATATTTTGACACACTACCAATCCCACAATACCTCATACTCAAATCCCAATGGGAATACCCTCGCAGCAGACATGGAACGCCTTGCCAGGGCAGAGTAATGCAACACAGCGATTTGCGCTGCATTGCAATACTCCAGATTTGTGGAGCCACACAAAGTGGCGATGCATGGCTTCAAAAATCTGTCTTAAGGTTTGTGTCTTAAGGTTTGTGTCGCTCTTGCACCACGTGGTGCAAGAGCGATGCAAACGGACTCAGAAATAGGCCCCTATGTCTTTGCACAGATACCATATTAGAGGTGTGGGTGCACAGGCATATGATCTGTTAGGGAACTCATTTATTCCACTAAATTTTTTTTTAAATCACCATATGTTATTAGTTTACTATAATAATGAATTAGTCGTAGATGAGTGAATTGAATTCAGTGTGGTCTGTTGACAAAGGTGTAGATTTAGCCATGCACCATGCCATGCATATGTAGGCTTATGCTTATAAACATGCAGTTTACTACTTTTTCGGTGATCATGTACATTCCATAACATATACATGTTGTAACTTGTGCGCAGGCAGACATTTATCATAGTTTGTGTAAAGCGCCACAAACCTCAAGCAATTGCTTCCTCAGAGCGCTTGTAATGGTGGGACACTTTGGAGAAATTCAGGGGCATATTCTCAAGAATGTGTGATAACTACCGCAAAAGTTGCTTAACGCAACTCTTCACATCGCAGTCCATCGCGGGAAAATAACACAGTGTCAACGTGGCATTCCCAACCCTGCTGCACCATGCGATAGATGCAGGACAACGGGCCAAACCACCGCCCAAAAATTAATGCGACGTCGAAAAAATGCGAAACACAAACACGAAAAAACCTGCGATGCCCCAAATCGCGATACAAAAATCAGCGACAACCAGCGACAGGCCTGCAATTCCCACGTGTCATGCGGGAAAATGCACTATAAAAGCAACCAAAAAAACACACCAAAACTAAATCAAACTGCGTAGCACCATGGATGCACCCGGACCGAGTGCAGAGGACAACCCAAACCCGACAAACCCCACGGAGGACCAGCCAGGAACCCCGTTTCCGTGGAAGGGCAAGGAGAAGAGGAAGAGGAAGACGGGGTTCAGTCCGCAGGAAGACCGGATCATCGTCACGGAGGTGATAGAACACTACCAACAACTGTACGTCACCTCCACTGCGTCATTGGCAACACAAACGGAAATATGGCACCAACGTGAATGCAGTCAGAGTGTCGAGGAGGTCAATGTAGGAGGTCAAGAGGCGCTGGCATGAAGTGCACAGCCAAACCAAACAAAGGCTCGCTGCCAACAGGAAGGCAGCAAAGGCGACTGGAGGTGGGAGTCCTGCGCCACAGGAGGAGCTGGATGAGATGGAGGAAATGGTGGCCACAGTCATCAGTGTGGGGACGGTGCAAGGAGTTGGGGGTCTGGATACAGCTCGATATGACCTGACCCAACAGCAACAGGGTGAGTAACGACCAGGGACTGGTGGGACGGGGGGAGATGGGCACAATGGCACACATGCACAATCATGTGCAGCACACTGCACACCCACAATGAGTGTGGAACATGTCCCTGATACCCTTGGCACACTGCAGCACACATAGAAATACCAAGTAGGCCCCCGTACACAATGTGCACAAATGGGCCCCCCTCCATATCACCAATGCCACAACCTACCCATGCACATGTGCTGAATCCAGAAAAGCAGCGGCTCTGTGAGCCACACTGACAACGCAAGTGACACTGCATGACAGATAGCATGGCTGAAGTCACAATACATGACATGGTGCACGAGACGACATTGAGGTGGCTGAGTGTGGACCACATCCGTAAAGGAGCAGGTCACACTCTGACACATCCACGTGCACCTACAACCCATGACGTCAAAAACACATCTGCAGACAAACAATGCACAAGAGTACACAATTTGTCCAGGAGCACAAATGACCCAAGTCGCAAACATCCCAGCACCCGAAAAGCACACAAGTCAAAGGCACACCGACTCAAAGGGATAAGGGTCCGCCAAAGCAGAGCTGCAGGGGCGAATCGCCAACAATGCAGCACACACACATAGCATTCACAGTACATCAACATTGACGACAATGTGGCACAAAGTGCAACCCCTACACCACAGGACAGAGGACACAACTGGTGCCGCTCGTGCATAGAAACTGGCCAATCACATCTGGCACTGCATGACACTGTGAGATGACAATGTATGAGTTCAACCACACATCCGTCATGTAGTCGAAATGTCCACTGTCTCCAATCAAATAGCCAGCTTCACCAAAACAGTCACAATGTCCATTGTCATGCAGTCTGAATGTAAACATCTACAATGCGTCAACATACATGGAACACACTGTTAACCTGCATCTCCCCTTTACATTGCAGAGGGACAATCAACACCCCCTGCAGAGCAGACCACACATCTCTTCAGTGATGATGAAGAGGACACCCTGCACATTTGCCCAGACACACTCCAACGGCTCATGGACAGCCTCCGCACCCCACCTCCAGGAGCAGGGCAGCCCAGCTGTATCGTGGTGACCCCACACCCTGCACAGACCACACAGCAGGAAGCACACACCACCACGGCTGTCTCCCAGGATCCCCACGAACAACACATGGAATTCCAACGCCGTGTGTTAGGGTGCCAGGAGAAGATGGCTGATCAGCTGCGGGTGGGGTTCGACCTCATGGCAGCCAAACTCAATGCCATACGTGGGTGCCTGAGTCCCATCAGGGAGCACCTACAGTCCCTAACGGACACCCACTGTCCGCACCATGCTCATCAACAATCCCTGGCTGACATCGCTGGGGCCATTACTCGGATACAAGAACTGTCTAGTCAGACAGGCTCCCGCGATGGCAGCACAGAGTTGGCACAGATGCGGAGGACAATGGAGACCATGGAGCCGATGCAGGCTGGAAGTATGGCTGCCACGGCTGAACACCAGTGAGATGTAGCTGGGATCTTCCATGCCCTGCAGATCCTCATCTTGCCATTGCTGCCACTGAGCCTGTACCAGATGACTGCTGCAGGAACCTCGACACACACATCTCCGCCCCCTGACGTGTCAGTGGCACACAGTGATGCAGCCCTATCACCTTCGCACCCTGATGTGTCAGTGGCACACAGTGACGCAGCCATAACCCCACCACACACACCTGACACACCGGACACAGAAGACGTCTCAGAGGAGTAAGATGTGGAGGGTAATGACTGTGTGAGGAAGGAGGTAGTAGCATCCGTCCCCGCCATATGGCCTGTCCCTGCCTGGTTCTGCTCTCTGCATCATGCCCTGGAACAACACCTCCCACTGTCCCCCGAAACACTCTGCGACATTCACCTGGACCCCGACATGGACTGCCATATCTGCTCTAGTACCAATGACACAGCAATATGGCTGCGGACTGAACTCTTCCTCTTCAGATTAACTTTGCATTCCCCCAAGGACTCTGGTTGGCCCACCACTGGGCAACCATGTTATGTGGGCTTGAAATGGCCATGTACTGCTCCAGCTCCGACACTCCCCAGAATGTGAATAAAACATTCCAAATCACACAGATGTGTCATGTCTATGTTCACTCACGTATAAAAGTTTGGATGGATGTAGGGACATTGATTGCACTAAAAGGTCCACCCTGGTAAATGTCATCAATGCGCATGTTTGACCCTGACCCACATGGCCAATTAGATGACTGTGAAGGTGTGAACTAGCTGTGGCCTCATTGCACATGAACAACAATCTCGTTACCCCCCAACGTAGCCCCACATCCATGTATTAAATAGGGCTGTGTGTAGAAATGTCAAATTCGGTAGCAGTCCTGAAGTGGTGTCCCCCATCACATGTGACAACAGAACGTCTCTTCGCATACCTACTCACACACATCTGTGTGGACACAGTCTGTTCTGATGGATAACCTTGATCTACATGGCAAGAGGTTGGACACCATACTCACATTGCTGGAGACACGCAAGAGCACAGGTCTGCCAGCAACTATCCCAACCACAATGTCTGGCTCACAGAGGTGGAGCTGTCAATAGGGACTCACCCCCAATTCACAAGCGTCAGTCAATCCCTCCCTGTGTATGGACAATGCACATGTAGGGACACGATTTGTCATTATAATCAACACGCATCACAGTTGTACACTAGTGAAGTTGCGTAGACTTTATTGGCATGTGCGTGTCAGTACGGGCAGGGCAAGGGCCACAACATGCAGACCACTGTTTAAGACACTTACAGGCAGCTTAGGAACATGTCGAGAGGTGCAAGTAATGGGGTGGCAAAAGTGAACATAAATCATTACGGATGTCAACGGTCTCAGCCCACCTTGCCTTGCTGGACGAGTCATGTGATGTTTGGCGTCTGCTCATTGGCCCGTGTCAGGGGACACGACTCACAGCCCATGGGATCTGCATAGTGCTGTAGCACCGGACTGCGCTGACTGTGTGCTCTGCTGACAGTGAGCAGGTGAAAGGATCCTACAAGGTCACATGTCGTACTACATTGCCATGTGTGTACTCTCCCCCCAGCAGTTTCTCCGATTTTTGAACGTTGCCAAACGACGCTGTGCAGCTCCGCCCATGGGACTGCATCACCTTGCACAGGTGTGTGTACCCACGTGTAGGTCCACGCACATGCATTCTGAGTCCAGGTGAAGGCAGACATGTCCACTGTTGTGGTGGGATATGTGACCATTCCTCCAAGATGCTACAAGGTGTGGGGACCTGTGCTGTGGGTGACAATCAGTTGTGGCTGCAGGAACATAGTTACTCGTCCATGAATGCGAGCGCTGCTTCATGGGCAATCTGTTCCAGGAGTACATCGTTGTCGAGGTCAAGGAACACAATGGCGAGCCAATCCATTACCTGGTCTGGGCAGCTGTGCTCCGTTCACGCCGTTTCACCATTCCGCAACACAGCCCAATAGGGGAGCGCCTCGATGTGGTCACTGCACACGAGGAGTTGTGCAATCTCCCATGCCCAACTGCCTGCACATACGCCAAATATCAGGGCATCCCATGCACGGGTATCACGGTTACACTCCTGTTCATGGGCCAACAGGGGGCGCACACACGTGTCATTATCCAGTTCAGCTACCGTTGTGTTAGATAGGCAGAAATCCATGGGCAACTCGAATGTGCATGATCGACAGTGGAACCAGGGCTGGACGCAGGTGATGTACGCAAGACGGAAACTCAGACGGTAACTGATGCGCAGCACTGCCAGTGGCAGTGATCCCAACAGATGCAGCATTCGTGCACGGTACAGTTCCACGTGATAGGGGTTGTGCATGTGCCCGGGATTGCCAGCCATTGCCTTTGTTGGTCTCGTAGCACCAGCACTCTTCTGACAGGCAGCAGTTATGTGGATGATATGCCACTGCTCGGAGCAATGAGTCGTATTTGTGTGCAACGTTTGGGTGTATGGGTTGTTTTTTACTTATGTGTCAGGAGCATCCCATGCAGGTGTACCTCAAGCAGGGACAAGTGTGTGTGGGGAGTGGACACGTTGGTCTTTCATTCGCGCAGTTCGTGGTGTGGGAGTCGTCAAGATCTGGTATGGTATCTCTCGCAGGGAGTGCCAGCCGCATTCAAGACCAAGGTTGGGGGTTCAGATGTCCTTCAGCCTTGTGTATTGAGACAAAGGAGCTTTCCTTCCTAATGTTAGTCTGACTACTGCTTGCATTTTTGAAATGTAATGTGGCCTCTGCGTTGCAATTGATGCCAGGCCTTTGACTTAGTGTGCACCAATAGCGATACACACACAACAGTTGGCATGTATGAGCCAAGAGCCCGATTGGCGTTGCGCTCCTTGTACAATCTCTCTCTTTCTCTCTCTTTCTCTCTCTTTCTCTCTCTCTCTCTCTCCCTCTCCCTCTCCCTCTCTTACTCTCACTCTCTCTATCTCTATCTCTCTCTCTCTTTCGCTCGCTCTCTCTGTCCTTTGATGAGCGCATGACACACCTTCTTATCTGGAAATCTTTTTTGCAGGCTGTGACTTACAGATTGTCCTGAGAGGACCCGCCATGACTCTTCAAAATAGTTGTTTTGTGTTTATTCTGAATGAAACAAATTATTTGCAAATTCTGAGATGAATGTATGATTCTCATTTTTCTGACAACACATGTATGTTGGGTGTTGTAATTGTGCGACATCAGGGCCCGGGGGGGGGCTGGGGGTGGTGGCGGTTGGTGTTGTTGCCCTCTTGGGGCTCTGGGATGCATGGTCAGTGGCTCCATGGCATCTGTTGTTCTTCATATGTTGCTCTGGGCTGGGCTCCCTTTGATGGTGCAGATTGTTGTCTGACTTTGCACCAGGTCAGAGCAGGTGTTAGATTCATGCTGCTAACGCGCCTTATCGCATGTTTTGAGATCTTATCGCCGATGTGGCTGGTCGTTGGGAATGTTGAGGTGTGGTGTTGTCGCAGATTTTTGCTCGGGAACGCCTACTCTGCATCTCATTAGCGATAGTTGCCGGGGTTATCTTTGGCGATGTAAACTGGTGTTATCGGCTGTTGGCACCAGCTTGTGAATGGGGCGATAATTTTATCGCGACTTTGGCTGAGATAAAGTGCTGTTAACTCGGCGATAGTTCCTTGAGAATATGCCCCTCAGTGTTCATGCATAAACTGATCTCCATCAAAGACGAACAACCTTTGGATGTCTCCTTAATAAAATTCCAGGATTCTCTGAGGTCGAAGGCTTTGAGGGAGTGCCAGAGAGAAATAGAGAGAGAGACATAGAGGCAGAGAGAGAAAGACAGACAGACAGAGTGAGAGAACAAGCGAGAGGGAGAGATTGTAAGGGTACATTACCAAATGTGCTCCATTGAAGTGTACTTGAGATCGACAAAAGTTGGTTGTAAAAGTCATATAAATGACTACTCTGACACTCCACTGACTTTCCCTATTTTTCGTAAAACCATTTTCATGTACGCGTAAGTAGGAAAAAACAATATCATATGTACTAATTTTGAACGATTCCCATTATAATCAAATAATGCACTTCCAAGACGAAAGTCCAGAGAAAGAATTAACTTTGCAAGTCTGAAATACTTTCGAATTTTTAGCCAATTGTTCCTATCATACACTTAGCTGGAAATTAAAACTTCTATAGTAAAATGATACAACCATGATTTTATAGAGACACTACTGAATCTATTAAAAGAGGCTTAGAGCGATCTGTAAATCCAGCACTCTAAGGACCTGATTACTAGTTTGGTGGTGCAGGAGAGGGGCGGCACGCCACTGCCCGCTCCTGCACCGCCAAACTCAACCACCAACCTCCCACAAGATTAGGAGTTTTCTCCTGGTCTGACGGGCGGTCCTTTGACGTTCCCACGGCGGTGCCTTTTAAAAAGGCACCGCAATGGGAATGTCAAAGCCCTTTCCTAGACAGCATGGACTGTGAAGTCCAAGCCGTGCAGGCAAGGGGGTGCATGCACACAGTGGGGCACACCATGTGCCCCATCCTGCATGCATCTCATGGGTCATGAGGCACCAGGGGGCCCTGTAAGGCCCCCTTTCTTTCCTCACTGCCACCCTAACAAATGCGTTCTCACCACCATGGTTAGGGTTGCAGTGAGAAAACTTGTAATATGCTGCCTCAAGACTGATGCACCAGGACCAGAGATCACAGATCCCTGGTGGCTGAGGTGGTCCACTCATGGTTCGACCACCGTACTCGTAATAAGGCGGTCGGACCACTGGTGCGGCGGTCCCTGATTGCCACCACACACCCACCACGGATTCACTGGTCCGATGGACTGCCAAACTCGTAATCAGGGGATACATTCTTGACTAGAAGTATGGCTGAATAGGAGTGATATTTATTGCATCAAGAAAATACAAGTACTTGCAGATTGCTGTATAATGGTAATGAGTCATAACATGCATAGTCAGTTTCACAGCACCACTTTTCACTTCTTTGCCATTTTTTCAGTTGGTTTTTCTCCTAAAAAATGTCACCAAAGTTCTCCTGGCGAAATATGTCTGGGGTAAATGGAGATTCAGCAGTCATTAACACTTACATCCTGATTCACAAATGCAAAATTACACTTTTGTGTACGTTTGCATTTCTTTGGGGTATTCGCGACCTGCAAGTTTAATTTTACTAATAGTAATTTTATGACTGCGGAGACTCCGCACATGGTTGAGTGCGAAGCAGCTGTCCCAACAATCGGTAGGTATTTTAACTTTTAAACGATAGTACTGTATGCATAGTTTTGCATACAATCTCATGCACACAGATAACAGTATTTATTGCATTTGGACTTTAACAATTATGAATACTATATACAGTATATACATATCTGTATAAAGTCTCATGCATATGGATGAGGCTATTAATTGCATTTGCTCTTTAACAGCTATGAACATGCTAGTATTTCCATAAAGTCTCATGTATACAGATGACATAATTTATTGCATCAGCACTTTAACAATCATGAATAGTGGGGGCGTGGCTTGGCGCCGATCGAGAATTGCCATCTAGAGAAAGAGCTCCGCGGGGGCGCCGGCCCACAGATCAGAATCCGTAGCCCTATCCGAACCCCATGACAATATAAGGATAAGTGCTGAGTGCCGTACCTGTGGGGATTGATCGGAGCTGGTTTCCGGGTCCCGCGGAGACCGGGCCGATTTGAAATCCGACAAAAGCGAGGGCAGAGAGCGGAATGACATAGCCAGGTCGGAAGAGATTGACGAGGCCTGGCCGACAACATGACCGGAGCGGGGCGTGGGACACCGGCTGTAGGTCTGAGGGCGACTGTCAGAACCGGCACCAGACAGCGGGACGGACAAACCCTTCAGGCTGCCCGCGGGAGGACTGAGCGGCTCCGAGACTCTAAAGATGGCGGCAATGTCGGGCAAAACTGGATAGTCCGGCCCGAGGTGTGGTCACCGCTGACAATGGCAATGAGGGGTTGGTGAGTGCTGGACAGATGCCGCATATGGGGGACGGGGAGTCTGGTACCGAGAGAGGTGAGCTTGGGCGGGGCTGGAAGTTTGGGAACAAAATTTGGCTGAAACAAACGGGCCGTCAACGCCTGAAACATTCAGGAGGCCATTATATTGGTCTGGAGGCCCTGGGGGCTGAACCTCCTGTTGAGGAAGGCTAGTCCTGCTGGGTCCCCACCTGACTGAGAACTCGGGGACAGAAGAACTAAACAGAGAGCAAAGAAGACCACTGCTTCAGTGGGCGGTTGAACACTGCAGAACCTGGAGATGACATTGAAGGGCAAAGCGGCCTAGAAAAGAGCTCCCTGGGGCAAAAGAAACTGACTGATTTCAAACAGGAGCCCAGCTGGCTGATCCTGAAGACCGGTGGGGGTGGGCCTTGAAAGCCTGTGACCTACGGGACTTGGCCTGAGGAAGAAACAGCAGGATACAGAGCCCCCACTCTCCCTCCCCCCCACAACTCTGCAAAGGGTCCTGACAGCAGACGGGGGGATTGAACAGGGGCAAAACAGCTTGGGTGTTGGGGAATTGAATGGGGTCGGAGGTACTTCCCCCCCACTTCCTTTTTTATCAGCTGAGGGACTACCAGTAGGGTGAATAAAGATTATAACTTTGGAAAGATGAAGCCCAAAGGGAACCCCCCGCCACAGGCTAATAAGATGGACAAACATGCAGTCCCAAGGTCACACCTAGAGAAGGGGGCTGGGGCTGCCGGATTGGCATCTACAAAGGAGCCCTCCCTGGGAGCAATAATGGCAGCAATTCAAACCCTCCCCTCCTCCTTAGAGCCTAAAATAGACTCAGTGACGACGGAAGTAAGCCTCCTTCGTGCAGACTTTCAAAAGATGTCCGAAAAAGTCCACACAGGTGAGGCAGATATCCATGAACTCCAGTCCTCATCAAAATCATTGGAAGAATGAGTACGTACACTAACTGGGTGACAGGAAACACTGGAAGCAAAGATCGAGGATCAAGACGGGAGATCCCGACGAAACAACCTTTGCATAGTGGGGGTCCCCGAGGATGCAGAAGTCTAGAGCGTGGACCTCTTCGTGAAGGACTTTATTGTCAATCACCTGAAGCCCAGGTGTTTGTTGAGGTTCTTCTCGGTTGAACGAGCCCATAGGGCTCCGGTCCCACGCCCAAGACCGGGGGCCCCGCCCCGCACCATCATAGCTCGGATGCTGAACTTCAGAGACCGAGATCTCATACTACAAGCAGCCCGGTCGCAGGGTGATCTTAAATACAAGAACTCTACAATTCGCTTCTTTCCCGATTTTACCTACCAGGTCCAGAAGCAAAGGAGGAGCTTTGAGGAAGTAAAGAGGATCTTAAGGGAGAGAGACACTAAATACATGATGCTATTTCCAGCCAAGTTAAAAGTCATAGCGAATGGAAAATCCTGGTCTTCACCACACCGGAGGAAGCAATGGATTGGCTGGAGGGGTGGCGTGTAAAGGGACCCAAGTAGCAAAGAAACCAAAGAAGGACCCACCCAAATGTTCCGAATTAAGGAGGCTCCCAGACGAGCGAGAACGACAATCGAAATAAGGAGAAGACCCCATCTGGGTCCTAGAATCGAAAGTTTGGTAAGGTAGTGTGGACTAATGTTTGGAATCCCACACCCCAACACAGGCAAGTGTACAGAGGGAATACAGGAACTTTGTTGAGACGAGCACGAAAAGGAATGGTGTGGTAAAACAGAAAATGGGTCACCTGCACCAGCTTGTGAACACAGAACTCTCAAAGGAGGTATAGGTCTCAGACTTACTGCCAAAGAGGATATTAAATGTTGGATTTGGGGGGGCAACTTGTGGGACACAGTGATGCCCCCAATAAGGGGTAGGATATATTTGTGGGCCAGGTGAGCGCACGGAGCAGCTGCAACGGGGCAGCCAGCCCACCCTTACATGGTTGATTTGCAGTTATGGGCAACAGGCACTCTGCAGTTTGGGGTTGTGGGAAGTTTCAGTCCCGCAATGCAGGCTGGCAGGGAGGTGGGAGTTAGGGATGTTAAAGTTTTATTAGTTAATGTGAATACAGTTGACCATGACGCAGAGCTGGGGGAAAATGACACACAACGTGAAGGAAGTGACCCGAAAAGGGTCACCCGGGTTTCCTACAACCACCTTATAGCCTTCCACAAAATGAAGAGTCGGTCAGACAGTAGAGAATACAAAACAATCGTTTATTACCAATACTCTGCAGAGGAGTTCAATCTGACCTGCACCCTAAGATGTCTGCCGAGGGACTGGCCCCCCAACAGTCGGAAACGCATAATCATTACTCCCAAAGGTCTTCTAACCACGCCCACAATGGAAAGTTACCGGCTTAGGCCGAACATTAACAAAGGAGGCACAGAAAGATGGACTACCACCTGCCAGATGGGTACATGTTATCACTATCTCAAGGTTGCCGTGCTGGGTTTCGGCGGCTCCTAACGTGGGAGCCGAGCTACACACAAAGATAGGTATGCGAGGGCAAAATGGCCTATTCATTAGTAAGTCAGAAGGCAACCTTGAGCAAAGGAGAAAATAATAACTGAACACAGCGTTCTGCTGAGGCAAGCAATACGAAAAGTGAGGCCTGGTACAGACACAGCCTAATTGGGATTACGAAATACAAAATGGAGTCACACTTGCTAACTGAAGCCCGCACATTGCATGGATAACTTAGTGGGTTACATGACATGAATACAAATGATGCCTCATTTAGCCGCACACTGCTAACCTAATATAGTGTAAAACAAGTATATAACGAGAATGGGATTTTCAAATCTAAAAAACGAGCTACAAAGAAGGATATACACGTGGGAACTCCTTAAGGGAAAAATCCGGAAGGACCATGCACGGAGGGAAGCACACGTTAAAGTAAAAGATGCAGGATCAGTGCAAGCTTAAAATTATGCCCTGGAACGCTAACAGTCTAGGATCCAAAATAAAACGCACACTGGTACTCAAGTTCCTTAAAAGACATAAACCAGATGTGGTTCTATTGCAGGAGACCCACCTGCAAGGGTACAACTATAAAGCACTGAATAGATGGGGTTATAAATTAATAACACATGGGGGTACACGTCAAGATCCCGGGGAGTGGGGATCCTCCTTAAGGCCACAGTGACGTTTGTCCCGGAGTGAACACGGCAAGACCCATTGGGTAGGATTATACTCCAGTCAGGTAAATGGGACGGAAGAACCCTGAACTTGGGTTCAGTGTACATCCCGCCAACGCTCCAGAATGAAACTAGAGCAGTTCTAGGTGCGCAACTGCTGGAGCTGCCAATGGGTACACTAGTCATTGGGGGCAATATGAACGATGTCATCTCCCTGTCGGAGGATAGGTGGCTGGGGAGGGCAACCACATACTACGGTACTCTCCTGGGAGGCTTTGTAGAGGCACTGGGTTGGGTAGACCTTTGGAAAGTTTATAACGGTAGAGAGCGGCAGTGCACACACCAATCGGCGTGGCATGGGAGTCTCTCATGGATCGACTACTTGTTCACACTGGGACAGGAGGTGGGGCGCTTCCAAGATACGCAGCATTTAGCAAGAGGTATTTCGGATCACTCACCGGTGGTCACCTGGCTCAAAGGGCGGCCAGTAGTGGGTGCCTTGCCGCCCAGGCTGGAAACCTGGCACTTGATTGATAAGGAATTTGTAGAGCAGATACGGGAGGGCACTGAGAAGTATTTTCAGCACAACGAGTGAATTCAGGTTGTGTCCTTTGGGAAGCATACAAGGCGGTTATAAGGGGGCAATACCAGGCCTTAACTGGCATCAAGAAGAAAGAGGAAATAAAAAAATATCAGGAGCTGGAACAGATGGACATGGAGTCCGAGCTGGTGGGAAAAGAAAACCACGATGGAACCCTAAAACACCAACTAAGACTAGCGCTACAGGAACTACAGGAGGTAGCAGAGGGAGCAGCAAGGGCCCATGCACTGTCTATACAACGGAAGATCTATGAGGTGGGGGATAAGGCTACTAAACGTATCACACAGCTCGAGAAAAGAGATAGGGAGAAAAACTGGGTAAAGGAAATTCTGGATCAGGAGGGGGTGGGACACATCAGTGACGAGGCAATAGCCGCAGTATTTGCAGATTTCTATGAAGAAGTATTTACCTCCAAGACTAGTAGGTCCAGCGCAGAGTGTGAGGAGTTATTAGCAACAAAGACGCTAAAAACCTTGACCAAAGAAGATTCGGAGATGTTAGACTGTGATATAACGGCAGAGGAAATAGCCAGGGCTTTGGGGGATCTCCAATCTGGTAAGGCCGGGGGCCCCAATGGGCTAGCCCAGGAACTATTTAAGAAAACAGCCCAGATACTAGCACCCCGGCTCCTGAATATGTTTTTAGAGGCTAGGGATAGGCGTCAGTTGCCAGAAGACCAAAGAACCGCCACCATAGTGGTAATACCAAAAAAAGGAAAACCACTAGAGAAGTGTGCATCGTATCGGCCCATTTCCCTACTCAACGCAGAACCCAAAATATTAGCCAAGATTTTGGCAAATAGGTTAGCAGGAGTGCTATCATCACTGATTCACCCTGACCAATCAGGCTTTGTGCCAAAGCACAGTACACGTCTAAACCTGAGAAGATTGTTTGGGGTGCTACACCTGACGGAGTTATATAGGGCAGAAGATGTGGCTGTCTTGTCCCTCGACGCCCGAATGGCCTTTGACAGTGTGGAATGGAATTATTTATTTGCCCTGTTGCCTCGATTGGGCTTCGGTCCAAATTTCTGTGACTGGGTCCATCTGTTGTATGAGGGACCAAAGGCCAGGGTGAGGGTGAATGGTTGTACCTCCCGGGCGATAGAATTGCATAGGGGTACGAGACCAGAATGTCCTTTGTCCCCCATGATCTTTGCCTTGGCTCTGGAGCCACTGGCAACCTGGGTCCGGGGCGATCCACTTATTTGAGGAATAGTAGTAGACGATACCTGGGAGGTAAAAATATCACAATATGCAGATGATATCCTGCTATACATAATTAAGCCCCGTACCTCTATTCCGAGAATTCTACATATTTTCGATTTGTTTGGGAGCTATGCCGGATATCAAATCAATTGGGATAAATCCTTGATTTTTCCGCTTGCCCCGGGCCCCTTGTCTCTCCCAGATAGATGTCCGGCCCCAATGGTCACAGATAGATTTAAATACCTGGGTATTGAAATAACCAGGGACAAAAACCTATTCTTAGCACTTAATATTGTCCAACAGATTGATCGCTTTCAAACTGATGCGGGTCACTAGTGCAAACTTCCCCTTTTGCTGATGGGAAGAGCGGTCCTCTTCAAAATGATGACCCTCCCGTGAATGCTATATATTTTTCAAAATACGGCATTCACAATACTAGAATCCTATATGTGAAGAATTAATGGAATCTTGAGGTCCCTATTATGGGACGGCGGGCTGCCCGAATTTTGCTGAAAAAATTACAGAGAGGAGTCCATGATGGGGGCCTGGCGGTCCCAGACCTTAAAGCTTAATACTGGGCCGCCCAACTGGTGGTGGTAAATGAGTAGGCGTTCGGAGATCGGCAGGAACCTGCATACAGAGTGGATCATCTAGCCATCGGAAGAAGAGACTACCCGGCACTCCTTTATGGCAGGATAGGGCGGAATCGGCTTCCACCGCACACTTTGGCGGTTCTTCGAGCCTGGAAAGCAGCTAATAGATGCCTGGGATGGGAAGGGAAACTTACGGCGGAAACTCCATTATGGGATAGCGACGAACTAGGTGAGTTTAAGAAGTTGAGAGCATACACAAAGTGGCACATGATAGGGATTGAAAAGTTGGGGGATGTATGGAAATTTGGTACCTTGGTTACTTTTGAGAAACTAAAGATCGAATTCGACCTGGCACAGACTGAAATATTCAGATATCGGCAGTTGCAGCATAACCTGAAAACTCACCTGACAGAGGGGGAAACGATCCCGGAGTATTCTCCCTTAGAAGATAGGCTGCTGCTAGATCCAATGCCCTTTAAAACAGTATCTCTGATATACAAAAAATCTTAAATAATATGCCGGACATAATATCCCACTTTGAGAGGCATGGTTGGCTGATCTGAGGGTACTAGATGATGAAGAATGGAGCGAAGTGCTTCAAAGTCCAAGAGAGATAGCGATCAGAACTAGATTCTGACTAGTGCAGTTAAGGATACTGCACAGATCCTACCTGTCCAGGACAAGAGTGCTTAAAATGGGGATAGACTCTGCCGACTGCCCCAGGGGGTGCGGTGGGCTGGGTACATTTTATCACACACTTTGGACCTGCCCTGTCATACAAAATTACTGGTCCAGAACAACTGCGATAATGAAAGAGGTAATAAAAGAGCAGGTGCCGCTGGAAGCTAAGTGGCTACTGCTGGAAGTGTCAGTAGAAGAGAAGAGGCCCAAACACATTAATATCTGGCTGGGAGTGGCGGCAGCAGTAGCAAAGCGGAATGTAGCTAGATTATGGGGAGCAAGCAGGCCTCCAGCGATAAAAGATTGGAAGGAGAACCTGGACTGGTGCCAGCAGGCGGAACAGACAACATACCGTTCCAGGGGTTGCCATTGTAAATTTCAGAAACTATGGGGTCAATGGATGCAATATAGGGGGATGCTATACCAAATTGGGGAAGGGGAGGGAACAGCAATTGACGCACTGTTTTGGGAGAGGGGGACCCGGGACTAGTTAACCAATACGAGGACTCTGGGGTAGTCTAAAATGAGTAAGAACTGATGTTGCAAAAATGATTTAGCCTCCTGCGAGGGACATGCTCATAGAAATGTGGTCGTTGTAATTTTTTACGTGTCATGACTCACTTATTGAAATAAAACGAAGTTTTAAAAAAACATTCATGAATAGTAAATTTCAGTATGCATATGCTTGAATAGAGTCCCATGTGCATAGATGAGGCCATTCATTTTGGCATTTGCACTTTCAAAATCATGAATACTGTTACAGATCTTGGATTGAACTTGGGGAAATGAAAGTTAACATGTGTACATTGTATGTGCATAATTTTTGCGTATATAGTGGATTAATTGTTGTATTATTAATATGTTTCAGTGTACTTAAATGGATTATAACACATAAAAGCGCAATATGTACATTGTAAACAGTATAATACATTGAAGTTATGAATATGCAACCTCGTGCCAATATGCTCACCTAGTCCGCATCTTCTCATATATAGATTGCCATGTGCTGATCGATACACACTATTGTTAGATCTTAGCAAAATCGAAAACACAATGTTGACTGTTATATGCCATAACAATGAAGGAACAAGAGGTTATATTAGCAGTCCAGTTGTTTTGTTGAACAGATTATTTGTGAGAGAAGGGGTTTCCCCTTTAAATATACACTCTGCACTAAGTAACTCTATGACCCTGTTGAAGGCTATGGCCAAAACAAGTTGATCTACTCTCTTGCAACCTCACATGACAGAAACAAAATAAAAGATTGCGTTTAGAACAAGAGCTGTGTCGCTTACTTTCTTTCCCGTTGGCTGTGGAGGAGAGATGCATTGGTGAATGCGGTATATATATATATCTATATATCTATCTATATATATATATATATATATATATATATATATATATATATATATATATATATATATATATATATATATATATATATATTTCTCCACAGCAGCGTAGTGGAAGCTACAAAGGACCCACTCACGGATCAATTTCTTAGAGTTATTCTTTATTGTGCGGACCCCCCCACACCGACATCGGGGGTCCGAACAATAAAGAATAACTCTAAGAAATTGATCTGTGAGTGCGTCCTTTTGTAGCTTCTACTACGCTGCTGTGGAGAAATATAGCGCGACTCACCACCGCGAACACTGCACCCAGGGCAAGTGGTGCGGCGGCGGTGACTCTTGTGTTGAAAAAAATATATATATAAATAAACTCTTTCACTGCGTTCTCCTCCCAAACCACCAACACAGCGGCACAGCAGAAATTCTTGGCATCCAGGAGATATTGTGCAAGTTTCAATTTTATTATGTGAACACCAATTATCTTTTGGCACAAAAAGCAATTAAAAGTTAAATGTCTGACGCGCTCCGGCTGACGCCTTCAACTGGGTCTTTCAGACATCGTGGTGCATTGCGTTTTATTAATAGCCCTTTTTCCATCTTGGTGACCCTTAAACACTAGAGGGCCAATTTCAAACATTCAGCAATTTGTATCCTCCATGTTTTTTCAATGCACATTCAAATCCAAATTACCTCAAAAATCTATTTATATCTCAAATTCAGAATCCCAACATGGTTATTAGGAATTTAAAGCACTTCACATTGTACAATAAATATGAATTTTAGATTTCTTAACTTGAACTTCTACAATAGATGCAAGTTTTCAACTTTATAGTTACACTCAATAACTTCAAAGTTTCCTTTTCATAAGGTGCATCATGTTATATAAAGTGCATAACTTCTTAACTGTAGGGATTAATCATAAATTAGGAAAAGATTGCCTTCAAGTCCATTTCCTGATTTCAATTGCATTACCAATTCATGATTTACATGTTAATGCAGGGTACTTCTCCGAGCACACAATCCTCTATTCAAGTATTCAGTGAGGAAACACATAAATTAATCCACTTGAACTGTAATTCTATATTCAAATATCCATCTTGCAAAGTGCCTTATGTATTAAAAGCATTTAATATAAAATTCTATTGCATATAAAGGTACTAAAAAGTTCATAGTGCATCATAGTATGATTCAAACATATAAATTGCATAATGCTCTTAAAGTGCACAGTGCATGATTGTAAAAAAGTGTTACATTTCCAGATCTTTCAAAATATCATATGGTACAATGCAAGTCATGAGAATATAGAATTCTGTTGTATATAAGGTGCTAACCATCCATAAAGTGCATAGTGCCAAATTGCACAATCCGATTGTATATAAGGTGCATAATATATACAAAGTGCACTGTGCTTGGTTATAAATCAATTATAAGACCTGATTACAAAAGTTATATGTCAATGAGTCCATTCTACATGGGGATGCTAGAGAAATCTTCACAAAGGCATTACCCCTAATTCATCATAGATCATCATAGTACCCCTCAAAAATAGAAATAATGCAATATTAATTAAGTGTAAACATAAAGGGGAAAATGAGGATGGAATGCCAAAGAGGGAGACAAGGTGCATACGAGAGTATCCATGTAAAAGACTTTTTTTCTGCATATACAAGTCTCTTATTGTAAGCTCAAAATCAAGAGTTCCACTCAGTATTTTTATTATTTTATTTAAACGGTTTTATATAGCGCTGGCTAGACCCAAAGGTATCAGAGCGCTTTACAAGGGTCAGAGAGGAACCAATTGCAATATAACATTCGTACAGAAAGGAAAAGTGCAAAATACTCAGCACAATAAGCAAAAAACAAGAAATGCATGAACAAGAAATTAAGGAGAACCGTTAGGGCATAACCAGAGTTAGAAATTTGGGCTAGCGTGGGTAGTCAGGGATGGGGGGGAGAGAGGATTGAGGAGGGGGAGAACAGAGTGGGGAAATGGGAGAGGTGACAGCAAGCAGGAGTAGGCCGCAAATTATAAGAGAGCTCGTGGGGGGAGGGGGGGAAGTAAAAGTAAGGAGGTGAGGAGGGGTGGTAGTAAATCCAGTATAATATAGTGAGGACAAGACACTGTCAAGGGCAGGTTGGGAAATCCGGGGAAGGTGGTAGGATTAAGGACCCCAGTGTTTGTTGAGAAGGTGTCGTTTGAGATCATTTTTGAAGCTGAGGTAAGAGGGGTTGCAACGTAGATCTTTGGGGAGTGAGTTCCAGATAGTAGGCGCATTAGCGGAGAAAGAGCGTAATTGGGAAGATTTCTTGTGTACCAAGGGAGGTATTAGCATGAGAGTATTTGTGCTCCTCATTTCTCTTGAGCAGCCTGCTTTGTGGAGTTTATCAGAGAGATAAACTGGGGTGTGATGGTGCAAGGCTTTGTGCGTAATGCAAGCGTTCTTGTATGCGGATCTGCCTTCGACGGGGAGCCATTTGAGCTCTTTGAGGATGGGGGAGATGTGGTCAAACCGCTTACAATCGGAGATAAGCCTGGCCGCGAGATTAAGGACTGATTTGATTGGGGCTAGGTGGATTTTCGGGGTTCCAGAAAGAATGGCATTACCATAATCCAATCTCGAAAGAACTAGTGATTGAACAACTAATTTAAAGTCATCAGCAGGAATGAAGGGTTTGATTTTCTTGAGGTGAAGTACGGAGAAGAGGGCGCCTTTGGCTGCATTTTTTATGTGGGGAGAAAGGCTGAGGTTCTGGTCAATGCTTATTCCAAGGGATTTAATTGAGTTAGAGGTGGACAAAGAGCAGTTGAGAGCTTTGAGGTCAGAGATCCAGTGTTGAATGGGGAGCCGGTTGTTTTTAGGAGCGAAGAGAATGACTTCCGTTTTTTTAGGATTGAGTTTAAAGTGATTGTGATGGAACCATTGTTGGATCTTAGTTAGGGTATTGTTGAGGTGAAAAATGTCATCTTGGGTTTTGATCTTATAGTAAAGCTGGGTGTCATCAGCATAGAGGTGGTAGTTGATTCCTGCTTGCTTAAGAATGAGGGTGAGGGGTTCCATGAAGAGGTTAAATAGTGAGGGAGAGAGAATAGACCCCTGGGGAACACCCAGGGGGACAGAGATAGGTGTAGAGAGGCAATGGTTGATTTTAATTTGTTGGGTTCTGTGGCGAAAGAAGGAGGTAAACCATTCTAGAACAAGACCACTAAAGCCGAACCGATCTTTGAGGGTGTTAAGTAAGGCGGAGTGGTTGACAGTATCGAAAGTGGCAGAGAGGTCGAGAAGGATGAGAAGGGAGGACTCCCCTTTATCGAGGGAGTGATGAATGTCATCAACAATGTTGAGCATAGCGGTTTCAGTACTGCAGCCCTTTCGAAAACAGATTGTAATGTGTCCAAAAGGCTGAAGGAGTCAATGTGCTTATCTAGTTGGAGCAAGACGCATTTTTCGAGGGCTTTGGATAGCAGTGGAAGATTAGAGATAGGGTGCAGATTGTTAAGGTCAGTGGGGTCAGCGGTGGCATTTTTGAGGGTGGGAGTAATTTGGGCAAGCTGGAGAGAAGTAGGGACACACCCTGTGGCCAAGGAGGAGTTAATGATGGAAGCCCAATAAGGTGCGATGATAAGCTTCAAATCTTGGACAAGGTTAGCAGGGAGAGGGTCCAAGGTATGAGAGGAGGGTTTAAGCTTGGTTAGGATGTTGAGGACTTCCCATTCTGTAACTGGGCTGAAGTTAAGCCATGTTGCATTATTTTTTAGCTGTAGGTTAGTGAGGAAATGATCCGGGGTAGCGACGGAGGAAGAGGATGGAACAGCGTCAGGAGGGGGCGAAGGTGTGAAAGGAGGCTTGGGTGGAGGGTCATGGAAGGGTGATGAGCACAGGGGTGGGAGGGTTATGGTAAAGGATAGATCAATCTTAGCGATTTTTTCAGAAAAGAAGTTCGAAATTTCTTCACATCTTTCCATAGAAGCCATCAATTTGGGAGGGGCAGAAGCAGTTTGATTTTTGATTATGCTGAATAGTTCCCTGGGCCTATTTTTATCTCGGTCTAATTGTGCGCGGAAAAAGGAGGCCTTTTCATTGAGGATGTGTTTTTTGTAATTAGACCTAGCGGCTCTGAGGAGGGCAAGATTTGTAGGGGAGGGGTGTTGTCTCCATGTGCGTTCCAACAGCCTAAGAGAGCGTCTTTCATTGTTAAGAGCAGCATTAAACCAAGATTTGGCAGGGATGTTTTTTAGTGGTTTTAATTTGGCTGGGGCAATTTGGTCCAGGACCTCGATGATGGATTTGTTGTAGTGTTCGGTAAGGTCATTAGCATTTTGTGAGGGAGGTGGAAGTTGAAGTTTAGCTTTAATCTTAGTCTCTAGAACACCTGGTGGGATAAGGTGAAGATTTCTGGTTAATATCCTATGTTTAATATTTTTGGGGGTAGGGGGAGGAGCAGCACTTTTGATCGTGAAGAGAATAAGGTGATGGTCAGACCAGTCAACGGGGACAATGTGGGAAAGGGAAGCCAGATTTTTGCTAGTAATAATAGCATCAAGAGTAGCCCCTTTGGAATGTGTTGGTGAATGGCAAAGTTGATTCAAGTCAGTAAAGTCAAGGAGGTCATTAAGGATGCCAACCGCGGGATCATCCTTATTGTTCCAATGAATATTAAAATCTCCGAGGAAGAGGTTTTTGGAGTTGGAAATCGAGGCTTGGGAAAGCAGGTCAGATAATTCCTCCACAAAGGGCAGAGGGTCACCAGGGGGATGGTAGATATTATGTAGCCGAATGGGAGGGGAGCCTTGAGCTTTAAGTTCCGCTCCAATGTATTCAAAAGTAGTTTGACCGGGGTTCTGAACAAGGGAGAGTTGGAGATCATCTTTATAGATTATGGCTAGGCCCCCTCCAATTTTGTCAAGCCTATCTTTTCTGAGGATGGAGTACCCCGGGGGGGGCGAGTAGGTCAATAATTGATGAAGAGTGGGCCTTGAGCCAAGTTTCCGTAAGAAAAGCAATGTCAATAGCTTCACTCAGGATGGTTTCCGAAATTTCAGTAGCATGTCGTGCGGCCGATCGACAATTGACCAGCATGCAGTTGAGGGGTTTAGTGCAGGTATTGGGGGGACAACAGGAATGGATGGTGGTTAGTTGTTGAGGAGGTCGTGGTGAGCCCGGAGTGGTAGGGATACGACTTCTCCCTAGGATCACTGGGATAGCGGAGTGAAGTGCAGGAGGATCACTAGTTATGGGGGTAGGGGGGTGGGTATTAGTTAAGTCCCAGGGGTCCAGGAAGGGGGAATGGAGTGGGGCTTGGGGTGGTATAAGAGGACGGTTACCGGGAGGTCCATCGGTAGAAATACCGAAAGGAGTGGTACTCCTTTGTTGAGGGAATGAAGTGTTAGAATGTACGGCGCCCAAAGTATGGGTATGGTTGGCAAGTTTGGTATAGGAAAGGGCGTTAAAGTCTTTCCTGAGAGATGAGAGTTCCAGTGTCAGGATAGAGAGGTGGAGTTCAATATTAAAAAGTGATTGGGTTAAAAGCGTCGAAGGTGAGAAGGTGAGTAAGTCAGGAGGAAGTGGGGCATGTTCCCCATTGGGAAGTGAGAGAGGGAAAGGAAGTGGGCGTGGAGGGAACCCAGGTGGGGGGAGGGGCGGAGAGTTCCAGGTGTTAGGCTGAGGATGAGTTGAAGAGTGAGAGTCATCGTACCAAAGGGCCTGATGAGTGTAGTGAGAAGATGAGGGGGCAGGAGGCAAGCGAGGGGGGGTGCCATCTTGTCTGTGAGGATGGGGGTCACTAAGGTTGCAAGAGACTGGTGTCCCTGGTGGGTCAGAAGGGGGGTCGGTGTAAAGGGGTATAGTGAGCAGGGGGATCAGAGTAGGGGGATCTAATCACAAATGAACATGCAGTTCAGCATCAGTGTTGTGGCTCTAGGTATCTCTGTTCCTAAAGATACTATTAATCATGATTCTTGCTTTCTCAATTTTTTTTCTCGATTACCTCCCCTTGGATGGTCTCAAATTTGCTTAATTCCACAATAACTGAATGTTGCCAATGATCAATTGTAATATTGTTCAAAGTGGCCGGCCATGAGATAATTCTTATCACCATTTATTATTGCTCTTATATGTTGCAATCTCCTCAACTTTAACTTGTTGATTGTACTGCCCACATACAGTTTATCACATCCACATCTGAGAACATAGATAACATAGTCCGTATTGCAAGTAATTCTATCATTGATTGTCACCACATGGCCTTCAAAGGTTTGATAACTCTTGCATTTTAATCGATATTTACATGCCTTACAAGAGCTGCATTTTATGAAACCTCCCGTGTTCATAGAGAGCCAATTCTTTTGTTCTTTCTTTGGCTCATAGTGACTAGATGTTAAAATATCTCCCAAAGATCTTGCTTTCTTTGAGGTTATCTGCAGACAACATCCTTTAGATAATCATCTCTCTTCAGGATCTGCCAATTCTTTTGCAAGATTGTCTTAATACTTGGCTGTGCCATATTGAATTCTAAAAACAATCTTTTCACTTTGTGATCTTTTTAATTTAGGTTGTTACTTTGTGAATACAATAATTGCTCCCTTGTTTTCTCACTGGTTCTCTTTTTGGCATCCTCCAACACATTTCTACGATATCCCTTTTTGAGGAAATGCTTGACCATACCACATACTTCTTTATTGTACAATTCTTCTGTGGAACATATTATCCCCTAGCCCTTAACTTTTGGCTGCATGAAATGCTCCATTTTAGAACGTCTCAATGGCCAGTATTTGCATGTAGTAAGGAATTGGTAGCTGTTGGCTTTCTGTGGATCCTTGTTGTTATGAATCACCAGCTACTTCCAATTCCACCTCTATAAAGTCACTGTGTGAACGACACTGCATGTTTGTGAACTGCAAGGTGAGATCATTGTGATTGAGTTTTTCTAAAAAAACATTCAATTCAGCTTCATTAACTTCCCACAAGATGAATAAATCGTCTATGAACTGAGTCCACAGTGCGATTCTCTGGGTGAACTCCTCATTTTCTTCGGCCCAGGCCACCTCCTTCTGCCACCACCCCATGAATAAATTTGAGTAGGTGGGGATGAAGGAGGTGCCCATTGCTGTACCTTGCTGTTTTAGGTAATATTTACCATTAAAAATAAAAACATTGTGGTTAGGCAGAATCTCAACATTTTCAATAGCATTTGCGTGTGGTTGAACCACATATATATATATTACCTACTGGCGGTCGCCAGTAGGTAGTTATAGTTAGGACCTTGTTTCTATTCAAAAAGCATTTTTTTTTTGCCAATATCTTTGGCGCCGTTTGCCGAATCTTCGCGAAATTTTCTAAACTAATGGTTCGCGCAGGTCAGCTCCTGTCTTGAAAGTTTCAGGGTGATTCGTTGAGCGGGGGCCAAGAAATAAGGGGGGTCCCAAAACGCATTTTCTCCATGTTAATTTCCATAGGAAACTTTAGACAAAGCTACAGCCCGAACTGCTGAACGGAATTACACCAAATTTGGCAAATAGGTAGGTCTTGGTTCAGAGAGCGTTCTTGGTTTTAAATGGTGTGAATCCGTTCAGTAGTTCCGGAGAATTTAAAAAATAGAAATATCAATATCTGGTGGCCGAGGAGGATTCGCGACCCCTCCCGAGCATGAACTTCATTTTGATTGGCTGTCAACACTCCAAACCAAGAAGTGTTGGCAGCCATCTTGTGACTCGGTAAAACTGAGTCACAAGAAAACAGTAAAAAAAAAGATAAAAAACAAGAAAAGGAGGCAGGGTAGAAACACCCTGACCCCCTAAGCCTGCTCAGGGAGGCCCAAAAAAAGAATTTTTTTTAAAAATATTTTCGGCCGGAGTCGCGCTGGGTGCGCGAATCCGGCAGAAAAGTTTTACAAAAACGAAGTGCTTCATTTTCCTTAAGCCCCTGGGTGGGGCCGGTCCCAGGGGCAATCCAAATTTATGCAGCGGGGGCCCGCAGGGTCCCCCGCAGCCCCAGGGACCCCCACCTCCCCGGGGCTTTGCTGGTGTTAGAACCTGTAAGACTTCCAGAGGTTTCCATCTGGGCTCCCCCAGAGGAAGTAGGGCCGTGGAAGGCTGCACCGAGTTCGGCTCACAATGTGGCCTGATTTGGAAGCGCTTGTGTGTTTTGTTGCTGGAAAGTTGTGGAGCAAAACGTAAGGTGTGCACGCCTGGATATTTCCAGCTGCTTGAAAACTATTACGAACCTCCGTTCCCCATTTTCATCTGTCCTTTCAGTTGTACACAGAACAGCTGTCCACCTGGGCACTGTCCGCAGCTACCATACACAGCGCGGCTGTACATGTGGTGGGCACAGCACCAGTCTGCTGTATACGGTGCGACTGTACATGTGGTGGGCACCACACCAGTCTGTTGTACACGGAGCGGGTATCAGCACTGGCACCGTGCCCCTCTGTTCTACACAGAGCGGCTATCTGGGCACTGTCCAGAGCTGCTGTACACGGAGTGGCTGTCTTCGTGGCACTGTGCCCCCTGTTGAACACAAAGCACTGTCCATCGTGGCACTGCCGCCAACTATTATACACAGAGCAGCTGTCTGCATGGGCACTGCCCCCCTCTAGTGTACACACATGGGCTGTCCATCTGGGAACTGTACCCCTCTGTTGTTTCAACACTGCCCCCCACCCCCCTCTACACACGCGACTGCACTTCTAGGTACACACAGCGGCTACCGTCTAGGCACTCGCTGCACCCTACAATGTACTGCAACTCTCTAGGTGCTCCACATATAACGGCTGGTCATCTAGGGGCTGCACTGTCATCTAGGCACTTTATGTACTGCACCGCTCAGGTGTGCACATAGATGCTGTGGGGGTTGCTCCCCATTACGTATTGCACATTTCTTCTGTGCACAAAGATGCAGTCCAGGCGATTCTGATCCCCTCATCTCGGGGACCAGACCAGGCAGGACGGTGCTCCTGCCCGGTCTGTCACTTGCACTGGCCTCCTAGTCCCCCCCAAGCCCTTGTCAGCAGCACCCACGTGCGGAGCGGGTCTCACTAAACCGAAAGTCTGCAATTTGTCCCATATGACGGGCTTCAACAGAACCTGGCTACACTCAAAACCGCAAATACAGATACATCATGAGGAGAGAACCCGTGTGGTGCACACAGACTCAACACACCACACGGACACACTCACGCATGCACACACTGGTCTGCCACAGCTCACACATCGCATTTGAAAAACCTGGAGTCCTTCCAAACCTAAAGCAGGCAAAGGTGTGTGATGCTGCAGATTCACACTGGCATAGGCTTAGCTTCCATCTTCAAAATATGCCATTCATTCATTGGACGGCAGTATTCTCACAAACGGGATATATATATATATATATATATATATATATATATTTATATATATATATATATAAACAACAAAGTTGCTCATTTAGGAAAAGCCTCAAAGGTGCGTACCAGTTCTCATCATGAAGGTGCAACAGGCAAGATAGTTCCAGAATGCCAAAATCTTAACCAAACGCGTTTCGGGACAACGCCCTTGTTCACTGGCAATAGGGAGTCAAACAATGAAAATGCAGTCACTCGTCTTTATTTATAAACGTGCCCCGCCCCAACGGGCCCCCTGGCACTCTGGTATTTGTAGTGCTGCAGCGTCATACCTCCGTGGGTTTCAATGTCGCTCTCATTATCATGCAGAAAATGTTAAAACCCCAGTGGGTTTGCATTCATGTACACCATCTCACTCGTTGCCAATGCACCAGCCTTCATTGGAACATAGCACCAGTCCCGAGTTCCACATTATTATGGTCCATGGGTCCGCGATTACACAGCGGGCAATCCCCACGACCGAGCCAGATGGTGTACATGAATGCAAACCCACTGGGGTTTTAACATTTTCTGCATGATAATGAGAGCGACATTGAAACCCACGGAAGTATGATGCTGCAGCACTACAAATACCAGAGTGCCAGGGGGCCCGTTGGGGCGGGGCACTTTTATAAATAAAGACGAGTGACTGCATTTACAATGTTTGACTCCCTGCTGCCAGTGAACAAGGGCGTTGGCCCGAAACGCGGTTGGCTAAGATTTTGGCATCCTGGAACTATCTTGCCTGTTGCACCGTCATGATGAGAACTGGTACGCACCATTGAGGCTTTTCCTAAATGAGCAACTTTGTTGTTTGGATGGTATACGGCTAGCTTGGTCGTGGGGATTGCCCGCCGTGTAATCGCGGACCCATGGATCATAATAATGTGGAACTCGGGACTGCTGTTCCAATGAAGGCTGGTGTATTGGCAACGAGCGAGATGGTGTACATGAATGCAAACCCACTGGGGTTTTAACATTTTCTGCATGACAATGAGAGCGACATTGAAACCCACGGAGGTATGACGCTGCAGCACTACAAATACTAGAGTGCCAGGGGGCCCGTTGGGGCGGGTCACGTTTATAAATAAAGACGAGTGACTGCATTTTCATTGTTTGACTCCCTGTTGCCAGTGAACAAGGGCGTTGGCCCGAAACGCGTTTGGCTAAGATTTTGGCATCCTGGAACTATCTTGCCTGTTGAACCTTCATGATGAGAACTGGTACGCACCTTTGAGGCTTTTCCTAAATGAGCAACTTTGTTGTTTGGATATATATATATATATTACCAGCAAACAGATTTTTGAGGAGAATTTTGAGCAGTTTAACAATTATCCAGGACAATAGATTGCTTTGGTATTTTACCCGGACTCTCTTTTTGTACTGTCATTTTACTATTTTACTGCTTTTCTATTGTTCTTCTGGTGTTCAATTTTACTCAATTCAATGCTATTCTAATATTTTCTGCTATCTATGATGACATTTTATTGTGTTGACACCAGTTTTTTACAATCAAATAGTTCTATTTTTACTATTTAAGTTTGTCAATGTTAATGTTAATTTTATGTCACTGTCACTTTAAGCATTCACTTTAAAAAAGAGTATAAATTAACTACCCACCTGACAGAGCGTGTCATGTGATCAAGGCCCGAGGAGGGGCTGAAACGCGTCATGGCTGTAAAGGTTGGAGAGCAATAAATTTAATTCCTTGCTGCACCAAAATTGAGGTCTGTGCTCCGTTATTTGGAAAACAATCCAAGGTTTGGCGGAGTTTTTCTGATATATATATATATGCACACAAACATTTGTGTGTGTGAAAATGCTCTGAAGTGCTCTGAAGTAACCAAAATAAGACTCGCAGCGCTTAGCAAAACACCACAAGAAAAACTGATGAACGCCGCATATACACATAAATACCAACTATTATTATAATAATAATACACTTATTTGACTATTTTCAAATATATGGCAGATGGGTGTACATATGCCTCTTACTGTCTACTCGCACATACATCACCAACGTGTATACATGCCAAGGCTTCATTCAACAAGCCAGTTAAAGTGTGCTATCTTCACGTAAGAACACATTTGTCCTGTTGAACCCCAGGGAATCCTAGATATTGTTTCATGGATTGAATTAAATGCATCATCAAGGAAAACAAGAGAATGAAGCTGTGGGGAACGAGTGTGAAAGCAAGTGCGAGTCCTCGGCGGTTGTGTGTGACAACACAGACCGCAAAAACACCTTTCACAACAACCGAGACTCACAAATATAGAATGCCAAAAACAACCTTACCCCACAGTCTCGCTACAAAAAAATGCATCCTTTACTGCAAACCTAAATCCAGTCCAACTCAGTTTCCACATACACTATTGTGTTAGGGAGGAGAACACAACACACCGCACACGTTCTCACACACAAAGAAACAAGCTCACACATGGTCCATATTTGTGCTACACACAAGCCTTTTCCATCCTTTATTTGCTCACCGGACCCAGAAATCAGCTACCCTTCCATTTTTATAAAACAATTCATGGTGCAATGCGGAGCATGAAAACAATATTGGTCGAACGTGTCGCCTGCCCTAAAACAAGCACATATTTCTGAAAGTCACATGTAAATAGCATTTGCGCAATAATGGTGGCATTTGGAATATACTACAGGGTTTCACTTAAAAGCATGTTAATATGCATCAAAATCCTGCCAGATAAAAACACAAATGTTTTCGGGAAATAATTTAAAGATCATTTGGACAAAATAAATGCAGCTAAGTAGTAGCTATTGTCAATATGAGGCACGTGCCACTCGCCGCAGACAGCGGACCTCTTCCAGACACAGGCTGATGTTACATGGTGTGTGTAGGCAGTGTGTTAGGCACTTACTTTGTGTCAGCCATGCTGTGTGTGTTCCGGGTCGCTACACCAAAGGAGTGAACTAAATAAAGCATGCCTAATTCCCTAACGTCAGAACGAGTGCAGCCTGCTTTGGCATACACATCGTCTGTGTGTTCCATTCAGATAAACGTCAGGCTTTCATTTTCATTTTATTGTTCCATTTAGGAAAAGTGAAAGTGAATTGCACCAGGGGCTGGTGACCAGGCAGGATCCCTGCAATGGCCTGAAGCCACAGTATGTATGCACTTTCCTACCCACCGGGTAGATTTTAGTGTACATCGGAAATCATGCATGTTTGCTCTGAGGAAAGAATGAGAATGCTGGGCTTAGGAAGGCAAAACAGTTCCACTGCCTGGTTCTGCGGTCTTACAATGGATCTGCGAACTTCTGGATTTGTGGTTCCTGAGGTTCGGGGCGGGAAGGTTGGGTGAGAGTGAGGAGGAGATGAAGAGATATGATGGAGTGGGGCAGAGTAAGAGCTTGCTGCTAGCCCATGGGATTTGACGCCTATTCTCTCTTCCCCCACAGGTGAAGATCTGGTTCCAGAACAAACGCTCCAAGTTTAAGAAACTCCTGAAGCAGGGCAGTAACCCTCATGACAGCGACCCTCTGCTGTGCATGGCCGCCCTGTCCGCGCACTCACCGGCCCTCCCCCCGGTCTGGGATGTTCCCGCCTCGGCCAAGAGGGTGAACATGGCGGCCAACAGCTACTTGCCCGGGTATTCGCACTGGTACTCCTCCCCACACCAGGACACAATGCAGGGATCCCAGATGATGTGAAGCGGTGAGAGGAAGGGCCAGGAGGGCACGCTCGGGTGCCAGCCCCAGTGACAGGCCGGGGGGTGCGGAGAGTTGACATCTGGGTGTCAGGCTCACATCTTTTCACTTGAATTCAGAAACTGCCCAGGGTTCGCTGAGCAGCCGCGGGACTCTGCCAGGGATGTGCCCTTTGACTGCAGCGAGGCCGGCAGCCACCCCTTATGGAGGACGAGGGCACCAGACGAATGTCGTGCCAGGACACTTCTCTGCAGCCCGTGGGCGTCAGCGTCACACTATGGGGCCGATTCCGATCTCGGCCGGTAGTGCTCCGAATCGGATTCGGATTCACCGGATCCGATTCGGAGCACTGTTTCCCGACCGAATCGTACGCGGGTCCGGCCGAGCGAGTACGATGCAAGCACCCGCGAAATAGCCGACCGACTCGAACGCGGCTTCAACACGCTCCGACCGACTCGCATGGACACGACTTGCACCGCGCTATGGAGACGATTCCCGGCCGGGTAAGTACGATGCGCGCCGTGAGCAGTCCGACCGACTCGCGCCATCCGGCTCGAAAAAGCTGTCGGAGCCGGACTTTGGGGGTCCGCGTCGGACCCCCCTGTACGCATAGGCGCGCGAGTCGCACACAGGGGGGACCCATGGGTCCCCCCTACCTGTGCATGTATGCCGCGATGCGCATGGACGCGTACACGCTGTAGGGGGCGCCCTTGTTCGCCTCGCACCCATTGAGTCAATGGGAGCCCGCGTACGCGTTGTACGACCGGCTCCCATTGACTTCAATGGGAGTCCGACCGACTCGAGTCCGATAGCATGCGAATGCATCGTACTCGTCCGGTCGGACTGCTAGGGTCCGATTCGGTCGGAATTCTCTCCGGGTCCGGCTACAAAAATGTAAACACGAGATATACATTCTAATTTCTTCCCTTTTCCAAAGATAATGCATATCTATCTATCTATCTATCTATCTATCTATCTATCTATCTATCTATCTATCTATCTATCTATCTATCTATCCATCCATCCATCCATCTATCTATCTATCTATCTATCTATCTCTATCTATCTTTTATCTACCTTCCCGCGTTTCTGCAATCTATGAATCTTTTAGCATACTTGCATACATATTTGCATATATATTTATATACAAACACGTGTGCGGCACACACACGCATGTGCATATTAATATATATACAATAACTTGTACATGTAAATAAATGGAGTACTAGAGACACAAATTATGCATATTAATATATTTGCAATAACTTGAACATGTAAGTGAATAAATGGATTGATAGAGATGCAAATTATGCATACTCATATATATGTAATAACTTGTACATGTAAGTAAATGTATTCCCAGAGGTACAAATTATATATATATATGATCAAGTTCTCGGAGGAGAACGAAACGCGTTGGTGCAGCTTTTTGAACATCTGATGAAACGAAAGTAAAGGATTGTTAAAACACCTAATCTGGAAGTGCGACCCTTTTTCCTTCATTCCGAGGGATTTGGAAAATGTAATTTGGCGTGGTTCAGCCAAGGGTCACGCACCGAGGGAGAAGCGCCTCATGGAGTCAGCGACCGTGAACTAAAGCTAAAGGATATATATATATATATATCAACGCTCCACCTTCTGCCAAACACTCTCGCACTCGCTAGCGGGTGCTTGGTGCGTGAGGGCAGACACGCGCAAAGTATCCACGCTCAAGAAAATAATCACCAGCACTCGCGGGGGGTAAATCCTTCTTCGGATTTAATGGCATACAAAATTAACAGAACAAACGTGTTTCAGCGGTACGCCTTCCTCAGTGTTGGCGGCCGTCACGTTTGAACCTCGTCATATAAACATCATCAAACCAAAGCTAATTGAAGGTCAGGCAAAGGATACCATTAAGACGACAGGATATCCAACTCACATTACATCATATAACCATGGTAACCAGTTGTTACACTTCAAAGTGGAACTTCGCAGATCTGTGCAGCGCATTGTAATCAATCGCACGCAGTGCGTGTGGGACAGCTTGTATAAATTCACATACGCATCGGCATTCATTACAAATGTAAATAACCAACACATATCAATGCAGCGTAATTTTGCCCTGAATGGGCTCGCTCCCTCTGACGCTCAACATTTTAATATTTTGGCATTTTAAATTGTACAGAGCCTCCCACATGTTACACATCAGTGCCCTGGATGGGCCATGTACCAATAAACTTCAGTAATCCCTGCATTGCGGTATCAATGTCAATTTGTTGTGCACCCGGGATGGGCCTGCTATCTCTAGCGACCCTTCTTAATATCAACCCCCTAACTGTTGCAGCACATAAGGCAGTTGTGACCACTATAGGCCACATGTCCAAAAATGCCACACCACTTACTGACTAGCCCCTACCACGCCTGCTCTCCTTCAATTGCTATACATATTTACAAGTGGACCCCGAGTTCCTCCCCCATATTTAATCCTAGCTGTGCTTTTGTTGCCATATCTAGAATATAGCACGATTCCAGTCTCCGCAAGCGCTTCTCTCTGTCTCCTCCCCTCATGTCACGTGCCACATGATCAATACAAAAGTATTTAACCAGTTGCCTATTGCTGTTATGATGCAGCTGAAAGTGTCTAGCGACAGGATAACTCACATCTTTATTCTGAATAGCCCTCTGGTGCTCTAAGATGCGAATTTTGGCAGGATGAATAGTAAGGTCACCACATATATGATTGGGGGTCTGAAAGATCCCATACTTATTTCAAAGTTTATGAACTGCAATACATCATATGTAGTTTACTGTCTAACTTGCCCGTGTGGCCTGAGGTACGTGGGCAGTACTATTCATCCTGCCAAAGTTCGCATCTTAGAGCGCCATGTATTGATCAAGTGGCACGTGACATGAGGGGAGGAGACAGAGAGAAGCGCTTGCGGAGACTGGAATCGCGATATATTCTAGATATAGCAACAAAAGCACCACTAGGAATAAATATGTATGAGCCTGTATGAGCGTGAGATAAGAAAGTGGTGGGAGGCGGCCTCTCTGCAAAGCTACATTGAGGTCAGCCGAGTCCCCAGAGGTCTAAGGATCTACACTGTTCCCGCATATGAGACCCCAGATCCCCTCTTGCTAGATGAGTGGGCAGAACACACGGCCCAATCCTGCAAGGGGATGTTGGCAATACTAGTGAAGTTTGCGAGGAGTGATAGGGATAAAGCCCTATCAAACATCAAAGAGTTGGAAGAAGAGATATTAAAAGAGGAGGATCAATCGAAATTGGAAGAAATGAGGGAACAAATTAAGAAAAGACTTAAGACTTACGAACAGAAAATCAAACAGCGTAAGCAAGAGAAATTTGATCGTGATGAGAAAGATTACAACCAAGGCAGGGTATTAACCTTTGCCAGGAAGTACGACACTCCGAGAAGAGAATTATTAATAAAGAAAGTACAGACAACCGTAGAAACACGAGATACATCAGAGTGGGATGTAACAGGCAATGATTCATCTGGTGAGGAAAGTGTAAGTGGATCGGTTTCGACAGCTGGAAGAACTCCTTTTCACGAGGAGTTCAGACTCATTCGGCAATCATGGCAGAGAGGGGGCAGCGGCAAACCTCCAGAACTAGGAGCCAGAGGAAAATGAGGAGGGGGCCGCAATAAGCAACCGCTCTCCACCAGTGACTCGCAGCAAGAAAGCTTTCAACAAAAGGAAGTGAGTGATGATGGGAATTTGACGATCATCAACTTGACCACAAAGACTCTATCAGCAACAGAAGAATCTGTTTTAAAACTTGGCTTATCCTTTTGCCCCCAAAAGACCATGGAAAACACACAAACCCGCATAGATCTTTTTAAGTTCACTCGAAAACTAAAGTTGCATAAGTACTTCAAGATGAAGCCAGCCATGATTAGACCTAAGAAATCGAGCCCTATCCAGAAGGAAACGGATGTCCTAACAGGAAAAGATCTTAAGACTCTAGAAATTTTGGAGAGTTTAAGGACTGAGGAGACACATGATATGGAAACAACCATGGGCTTGACTCAGCAAGTGGCACGAGCGGGAGTGGAACAAAGCAGGGGACTTAGTCCATTTAAACCGTCTTCCCAATTCCTCCCACAGATGCCGGTAGATGCGATCGACATCTTTACGGAATCTGTTAACAGAGACTTAGTGCGTCTCCGCCGAGAAAATAAATATCCGATAAGGGCAATGAACTTTTCAAAGCAACAGTAATTGGCTTTGGACAACCTGTGTCAAGACACCTCTATAGTATGCAAGCCAACCGACAACTGGCGGACATCCACAGTTACGAGAAGATCAATGACAAAACATACAATCAGAGTATCACGAATTACCATCTTTTGATATCTCAATGGTACAAGAGAAACATGTTAGAAACGGAAGAACATCTGTTTCTCAGATGTCTTAATCCCACCATCCCAACCTTTTACCACCTTCCCAAGGTTCATAAGGACAAACTGAACCCCCCAGGAAGACCAATCGTTGCTTCACAGGAAGTCTGACAGAACATATGTCTATTTATATAGACTTCTTTCTCTCACAGCAAGTGGAAAAACTAAAGTCCTATATCAAAGATACCAAAGACTTCCTGGGACACATTAAGGAAATACAATGGGAAGATGGATTTTTACTGATGGTGTTGGACATCACGAGCCTTTACACTTGCATAGCTCATAGAGATGGCTTAAGAGCGGTCAAGTTCTTTTTAGACAACCGCCCTCTTAAATATTTAGAACATAATGTCATGTTGTTAGACTTTATCGAATTTTGTCTCGAAAATAACATGTTTCTCTTTCAGAAACAAATATTTAGACAAGTCTAAGGGATGGCAATGGGCACCTGCTTCGCCCCCAGCTACGCAAATTTATTCATGGGCTGGTGGGAGCAGCAGGTAGCCTGGGCCGCGTCCAATAATGTCTGGACCGATAGGATTATAACATGACATCGTTATATCGACGACCTTTTTATCATCTGGAGAGGGCCACCAGAAACAGCTAGGGCTTACATAGAGGTGTTAAATTCCAAAAAGGTTAATTTGAAATTCACGGGGGAGGTGAACTCGCAGTCTGTAAATTATCTGGACCTCAATGTCTATGTAGCAGAAGGGAAATTGTGCAAGAGGTTGCATAAGAAATCAACGGCGGGTAATTCTACTCTCCACGCCACTAGCAGCCATCCAAAGAAACTCATTAATAGCATCCCTTCGGCAAGTTATTAAGGTTAAAAAGAAACAGTACTAGTGAATTAGAATTCCAAACGGCCACCAAAGAGAGCATGGAACGCTCTAGCATGAGGGTCTATAGCAATATGGTCCTCATGCAAGCATTAAAGAGAGCTAACACTTTGAAAAGAGTAGACTTGTTGAAAGAAAAAGAGGCTACCGAGTCACATGAAAATAATGGAAAGTTTAGAATGATCACTATGTATTCTGACAATGCTGGGCAACTGAAAAGAATTATACAGAAGAATTGGCATACTCTTCCTTTGGACACAGTTACAGGGAGTGACCTACCACCCAACCCCCTAGTTACCTTTAGAAAAGCAAGGTCCCTGAGAAATGATTTGGTCCACAGCCATCAGACTGTAGAAGCTACAAAATCTGTTTTGAGGCCATTAAACGGGTTCTTCCCCTGCGGGAAATGTAAGGCTTGCAGAAATAGCAAAAGAGTCTTGTCCTATAGTATCCCTGGGATGGTTAAACCAAACAAAATAAGGAAATTCTTAACATGCACGACACCTTACACGGAATTATTGTCTCACTTGCCCTTGTGAGCTGAAATATATCGGCAGCACGATCCATCCAACTAAAATCTGGATATTAGAACATATGAGGGCTGTAACTAATGGAGATGAAGCATATCCTGTTGCGAGACATTTCGATAAAGTACATCAACGCAACAGAGATCTCCTTACCTATTACTGTGTGGACCATGTTCCTGTGAATCCCAGGGGAGGGGACAGAATTCTTAGGCTCAGATGCCTGGAATCCCGCTATATTATTGACATACAGACCAAAACACATTTGGGTCTGAACAGTAGTGAGGAACTGGCCGTTCATCTAGGGGATTGATTCCCTGGGTGTTTGGGGATGGTAGCTTCACTCCACTTCAGACACGATCAGAGTAGTTCAAATATTGCATTCATAGGCAATTATAATGACGAATGCTTTCTGCATTCCCTATTTCCCCCCTTTTCTTTCCATTATTATCATCATTGTTTGATTTTAATGTTATTCTATTTCATTTATTTTACTTTCTTACTCTTACACTCCTAAATTGAAAGTTTGTGAACTAGAAGGAAACTAGTTATAACATGCATAGCATCCTGCCGTAGTCTACCATTTTGAAATGCAATATGTATTAGTATATAAATGTAGGAATGCACCTCGGTTGGCAACACCTAGCTGCTGAATATTTGCCCATCCAGGACGAGATAAATTGCAATAATGGATTAAAGCAATGTATCGCTAAGCGGTCCACTGAGGGCATATAGGCCCGTGCAATAAGCAAGGTTGGTGCAACAGTAATTAACCCATTTAGGGTGAGATTGCATGTTAGTCACTCACTGAGGGTACGGACGTCCATTACACATGTAAAGCAAGCGCAATACTAATTGACCCATATAGGGTGAGATTGTATCTGATGTGATTTCATATGCAGATTTAGTACGCTACAATAATAATTTTGTTTACAATTTTGTTCATAAGAATTTTGTTTACAAGGTGTACTCGGGACGTTATTTATAATTTGTATGAATGGTATGAGACCATAGGAGAGTGACAATATGGCGGAATTATTCGTCTCCCTACAGTGACTGTTACTTTTAACAAATGTGGTCCCTCTTTTCTGTTGCCAGTACGGAAGTGCGTGATATATGTGCACAAAATAAAAAATGGTGGTTTCGGCGTTTCCGATGAACATCGAAAAAGGCGGTTGCCGAAACGCGTCTGTGCACCCTGAGTCCGCTTTGTTAATAAAATTACGGAACACGCCCCGTGAGTGCTGTCTTCCTTGGTGGATACGATTACCCGGTGGAGAATGGTAGCAGTTATAATTATGCAGGAGCACCCCCGCATTGTCAGCACCCGTTCGTGAGTGCACCAAGCTGGTGAATTTGGAGCTGCAATATATATATATATATATATATATATATATATATATTCACTGAAAAAACCATAGGTTTCAGGGATGTTATAGTTAGAAATTAGCATTTAAAAAACCTTAGAAATTCACTGAAAAAACCACAGATTTCAGGGACATTATAGTTAAACGTTAGCATTTAAAAAGCCTTACAAATTCACTGAAAAAACCATAGGTTTCAGGGACGTTATAGTTAGTTGGACATTTCACTCATACAAAACCAGAGAAATTTGGCCGTTTTAGGTAGTTGAGCTATGCACTGCTGATGACGTCACATATTACATTACTCATGACATGGTCAGAGACATCACTGATGACATCACTGATGACATCATCCACTTAATATCTGATGCACCTCCTCACACCCTAATATAACCTTTCAAACACCTACTCAAAAATACAGACTAACATTCTCGAAACCATAGACACACCAATACCAATTAGTACATATCCACTAACTGATTCATAGGTCTACACACACATCCACTCACCCATACAGTCACTCATACATGCAGTCAGTGATCAATACAGCCACTGATGTATGCACTCATACACCTATACAGATACTCACACACCGCCACTCACCCATAGAGTTAATCACACACCTAGTCAGTCACCCAAAGAATCAATCAGACTGCCATTTACTCATTATACAGTTATACACACACCACCTCACTTATTCATACAGATACTAACACATACTTACTCTCTTATACAATCACTGACACAAGCACACACTCATGCATACAGCCACACTCACAAACCCTTCACTCTCACATATAGTCACTTATATACTCCAGCACTCACATATACTGCCTTTCACATATGTAGTTACTCATACATGTACCATTGAGACATCTATTCACTCACCAACACAGCCATACACACACTCACCCACCCATACAGCCCCTCAGAGACGCACTCACGAACCCATATACCCAGTGAATCACCCACTCATACATTCATGCAGGAAGTCACACACCCCCCCACCCACCCATACAGACACTCAGGCACCCATACAGGTACTCAGACAACCATTCATTAACCCATATAGACACTCATCTAGCTACTCACCAACCTATGCAGCCACTTACACACCAACTGACAGACTGATACAGACATTCACACAGATTAGTCACTCACCCATGTATTCACTAAGACATTTTTATCACTCACTTATACAGTCAGTCACGCACCCACAAAGTCATCCATACAGACGCTCATACACCCACTCATTCTTCAATACACTTTGGCGTATATATAGATAGCATTCTTAAACTTTTCAGAAACACTCAGTCACTGGATGATGTCATCAGTGATGTCATCAGTGATGTCATTTGAGATGTCATCAGTGATGTCATCAGTGATGTCACTGACCATGTCATGAGTGATGTAATATGTGACGTCATCAACAGTGCATTGCGGGTGCGCGAGTTATAGTTAGCTCAACTAACTATAACGGCCGAATTTCTCTGGTTTTGTACGAGTAAAATGTCCAACTAACTATAACGTCCCTGAAACCGGTGGTTTTTTCAGTGAATTTCAAAGGTTTTTTAAATGCTAATTTCTAACTATAATGTCCCTGAAACCTATGTTTTTTTGGGTGAATTTCTAAGGTTTTTTAAATGCTAATTTCTAACTATAACGTCCCTGAAACCTATGGTTTTTTCAGTGAATTTCAAAGGTTTTTTAAATGCTAATTTCTAACTGTAACATCCCTGGGGGCGTGGCCAAGCCAAGCTGCAAGATGGCCACCTGGTGAAGGGGCTCTGCGGGCCGAGCCACAACTATCCGTTAATCATTTGGACAATCTGAACAATCCTGCTCTACTACACGACCGTGATTGCCCTGCGAGGCTAGAAGCACCGGCTCCTGAAATTTGCAAGACCGCGGGACAGGAGAAAGACTGCCAGACTTGCCTCGTGTAGCTGCGGACTGTGAAGGCCTGTAATCCGAGCCCTGACTGCTGCGGGGCGGCGTTCCTGGTGCTGCTGCCTGCTCGGCACCCCCGTGCATCTGGAGGGGCGTCGCTGAGAGACTGCCTGCAGAGGGTGCTGCGGGCGTGGTGGGCCGGTTGCCTAGCGGTCCCGGTAACGGAGGGCCCCGGGCGGAGGGCTGCATCGGACTGTGACTTCCTGGTAGGTCCTGCTGTGGGAGCCGCTGGGTGTGTGGCATGACCGGACGCGGCAGTGGTGTTGGAGGTTGGGAATGCCGACGGTGTCCTGACAGCGTGCTGTGGCCCTTGTGGCTACCGGCAGAGGTGCCGGGGGCTGTCCGGCCCGGCGTGGCCCATCCCGCGGCCTTACCGTCGGCTGTGCTGGCTCTCCCCCCTGGGAACTGAGGGGTGAGGTGTTTACGCCCGCCGAGGCCCGCTACCAAGTGTGAGCACCGGAGGAGGGAGGCCCAGTGAGGCGCCAGCGGAGGCCCTTGCGCGGCCCTGTCACGGTCGTAGGTGGCAGCCCTGAGTGCCGATAATGAGAACAGCACAGTAAGAAGTGGGCGCTGAGGAGCAGCACGGGATGCACCCATATTCGCAAGCGATAAGAGGCGTGTAAGGAAAACGAAAAATAAAACAAATTAAGCAAGCCCCCACCATAAGCCATCAGCGCAAAGCATTGGGAGACTACAGACCTGGTGTGCCCGTTTGGCTGGAGAGTGACCCGCTGGCAGAGAGGACGGCTTTGCTGTTGATTCCCACTGAGCGCGCACCCAACTGGCTTCAAATCTAACGTGAAGCACTACAAACAGGCCACCGGTGGCATCCGGTAGGCGACGAGCGGAACGTGCGGTGTAAACTGGGCACTTTGCTGTGAGTAAAGCCCTGCTGGGTGCACTCTGTCGCTGCGTAGTCCCAGGCAGGGGCACAGTAGAAACCAGACATGGGAAAGACAGACGTCAAACAGCCTAAATTAAATTTCGATAAAACATCGACTCTGCAGCAGGAATGCAGACCTGCGCCATCCGACGCGGTGCCAGAGGCAACAATGGATGCTGAACAAGAGGACGACATCAGAACCATGCTGAGGGAGGTCAAAGTCAGCCTACGCGCTATTGACTCTAAAGTAGACTCCATGGCAGCCCGCATAGACCAAGTAACTCAAAAGGTAGAGAAACAGGAAGCCAGAATTGAGACGCTTAAGACCAGAGTTTCTGACTCAGATGATCGCCAAGCTGAAAGCCACGAGCAATTGCTGCGCATGGATAAAGTCCTTCACCTCATCAAGGCAAAGAACGAAGACCTCGAGGCTAGATTGAGAAGGAATAACATACGCTTTACTGGGATTGCGGAGTCAACAAACATTACAAACATGGAGCAATATGTGGAAGGAATGTTTAAAGACCTGTTTGGTGGTGGCCTATCTGGTTTGTTCCTAGTGGAGAGGGCACACTGGGCCCCAGGCCGCCGCCCGGCACCCAGCCGCGTCCGATCCTTCCTCGCCTGTTAAACTACAGGCATAGGGACACTGTCCTAAGAATGGCCCGCGAACGGGGGTCCCTCCAATACTAGGGTAACTCGATCGCCCTGTACCCGGACTTCACTCAAACGGTCCAGGCAGCGCGCAGAGAGTTTATTCCGGCCAAAAAGTTGCTCCAGAAAATGGGCACCAGATATGCAATGCTTTACCCTGCTAAACTTCGTGTGTTCACTGGAAGCAAGCCCCTAATATTTACAGATGCCAGTGCAGCGCTCAGATACGCTAAACAGGCGACAGAGAAACTCCAGAGCCCGAACAGAGAGGAAGAAGTATCGCTGAGCGGACAATTGAGCGACAACAATTGACTTGCATTGTCCAGACAGCTGTCCTGAATGCTAGCCAAAATTCAAGACACTGCGGGCTTTTGGGGGGGGGGGGGTCATGCACTGTCTGGGGCCCTGTCGCAAATGAATTCACCTGTCAGCGGACTACTATTGTACCCCTTTCGAATGCGTGTCTCGGCTAAATTTCACCATTTCTTGATTTAAATGTAACAGACTACTTAGTATGATTGTCATGCCACAGCTGAGCTCGGCCACCCTGCTGCATAGGCAGGGGAGGATACCGGTGTCCCCACGTTCCCCCAGGGATATTTCCCAACAGCCCAAGTCTATACAGGGCATTTACCCTCTAAGGGTTGGTTAAAGGGTATGTCAACACAACCTATTTGGGGGGTTGGTGTGGGTGGCAGGAGGGTTGGGAATGTTCATGGTTACTGTTTTTCACTGCAAACTGCAATACCAGTGGGTTCATCATTATTTGACTCAGTGAAGCGCATATCGCATTAACCAGTCATGGAACACCGTTAGGTTGCCGGCTACTGTGCGTTATAGACAATACTCTATGTCATGTTGGTTTCTCTGCTGGTACCAGGCATATCTCAGGAAATTATGCTTAAATGTCATCACTAAAATGCATTACTTGGCATGTGCGTGGTCTCATCGACCATGGAAAAGCCAGGCTGGTGCACTCTTCCCTTTCCAGACATGCAACAGACATTTGTCTATTACAGGAAACCCACCTGAAGGACACGGCCCGCTCCAGACTGACTACACATAGATGGGGGGAGGTACACACGTCCAACTATTCCAACTACTCTCGCGGAGTGGCTACTCTGATAAGGAGAGGACTCCCCAGTAAGACGCAACAAGTAGTCACAGACCCCGAAGGGCGCTTTATATCAGTAAGAGGTGCGATTTATGGCCAGCAAGTTATTATTGCTAACACATACGGACCCAACTCGGACAGTCCCGAGTTCTTTTATCAAGTATGGCACAAGATACAGTCTCTGGGAGATGCTGCAATTTTGTGGGGTGGCGACTTTAATGTAGTGCTATCACCCGACTTAGATAGAGCAGGCGCCTCCCGTACACACCATCCGCAGGCAGCCGCAGCATTATAGAACATTATTGCAGACTGTCAAATGGTAGACACATGGCGAATATTTAACCTGCTTGGGAAGGTACATGCATAACGCAACAACACAAAGCATGGTCCAGGCTCGATTTTTGGTTAACAACCAGAGATCTGCACTCCTGGGTGACTGCCGTTACACATCACCCCTGCACGCTATCGGATCATGCTCCTGTCATGATAGACTTCTCAGTTCCGAAGGCCTATATCCAGCCTTTCTCGTGGCGACTTCCCCCAAAAGCACTGCTTGATTCAGTATTCAGGGAAGAGATAAGGAGGAAAATAACAGAATATTTTGAACAGAATATGGGCTCCGTAGATTCTATGGGGACACAATGGGAAGCCTTTAAAGTGGTGATCCGGGGTTCTTGTATAGCACTACAATCAGGAGTACTTAAAGATATCCGCAACAGTTTGGACAGGCTGGAGGCTGAGATCCGCAACCTGGAGTTACAATACTTTCACACCCCATCGACTTCCACCATGGGGCAAATCCGTAACAAACTCATAGCGTTTCAAGAAAATCTTTACACAAACACGCAATGGCATGACGCTATGGTGAGGGGGACAGGCCGGGAAAGACACTGGCCAATTTGCTAAGGCCAAACAGAGGCTCCACACTTATTACAGAACTACTCCCTCCCGCTGCAACGCCGGCAGGCCCGCCATCGGAAATCCTGCACACAATGAGAGACTTTTATTCCCAACTATATACTTCCCAGACAGACCCGTCCGAAGCCGACTTGTCTGAGTATTTTGACTCAATAGAACTCCTGTGGTTGAGCAGGTCACATCGAGAATATCTTGATGACCCGTTTACTGTGGACGATATCAGGCAGGTGATTCATAGTTTACCGGCGGACAAGGCCCCGGGGGCCGACGGCCTTCGTCCAAATTCTACAAAGATTACTCAGAGCTTCTTGCCCCTCATCTACTAGTGGTGTATCAGGAGGCCTCACAAACTGGAATACTACCGCAGACCATGCGTGAGGCTATCATTATCACACTGTTAAAACCAGATAAAGACCCCTCGAAATGCGACTCGTACCGACCTCTTTACTTAATCAATTTAGATGCCAAGATCTTCACCAAATTACTAGCTAACAAACTACAACCGATACTCCCACTAATCATACGGCCGGATCAATCCAGTTTTGTGCCAGAGCGCTCCACTTCCCATAATTTGAGAACAATCTTCGTGTTGCTTCTTGATCTTGCCCCTCATGTTCCGGCCATAGCGGCGCTGTTAGATGCCACGAAGGCATTCGACTCGCTGGAGTGGAGATTTTTGTTCTCCCTTCTTAGCAGGCTGGGATTGAGCCCATTGTACATTCAGCAGATCAAGCTTCTTTATACTCTGCCCACTGCCAGCATCAAGGTAAACGGTCTGATATCCAACCCCATAAAGATTACCAGAGGCACCCGGCAAGGATGTACTCTGTCACCTCTATTATTCGCGATAGCGACAGAGCCATTAGCTGCAAGACTCAGACAGCACCATGTCAACCGCGGGATCGGGTTCTCTACCAGAGGCCTGACCGTATCAATGTACGCAGATGATATCACCCTCTACATGACTGATCCGGCAGTACACTTCGCATCCATGACGAGAGAATTAGTACGCTATTGTAAGATTCACAGAAACTCCTCAGAATCCGGGCGACGCACAAAGAGGTCCACCTCTTGACATCCCCAACTCTGATGAAAAGCACACAGAGTATTGAGGCGATCAAGCGAGGGAAAGGGAATTAGGGTAGGAACAGCGGGGAACGGGATACCTGTAGTTAGAGAACACAATATTAGTATAGTTTCATAAACAATGGCTACTCTCATAGAGTCTCACTAATGTGATTTGTACCTTAGACAAGGTTCAAGTTGCCTCTGTGTCCCTCTCTAGAACCAGTAGTGATACAGCTCTCTTACTGGAAGAGTATACACCTATAACAACAAAACATAAACACATTACATCTCCATCCTCACCATTACCTCCTATAGTAAGAACCCAAGCATCACACATACGTACCCTCCTTTCTCATTCCCAAAAAGAAAGAAAGAAAGAAAACAAAAATAACGAGCTGGGTCCACTCTTAAGATCAGTGTTCAAAGTTCCGGCAATATAGTTACATGGATCCTTGACCCAATGTAAGAGACGAAAGGCCAACGTGAAAATATTCCATATTGCAGCGAAAGTAAGAGGACCAAATACATTGAGCAAATGTCTAGTCTTTACTCTATTCCAGATCCTTTAATGTTATAATGATAACTTCCATAATTACCACGAGAAAAGAAAAGAAATAAATCCAGAAAGCTAATTCCACAGAAACGGTGGTTTACAAGAAACAAAGCAAAGCAACAGAACGTTGGTACCTTCAATTCCGCGATCCGCGGACGAAATTGCTCCCCAAACACGGTACTGAAGAAGTGCCACTCAAGCCCGAGTAGCACTAATGCCAGCGCAGCCGCTGGAACCTTTCTCCACGCTGATCCTGGAAAGGCCCACAAACACCAAATCCTCTTCCAACGAGTGCGGGCAGACAGCCGTCTGCTGCTGAGGAAAGCTGCTGGAGCCTGGAAGCACAATAGTCGCGTAGGAGATTCCAGAACCAAAACGGAATCCTATGACGCAACGAAAGTCCTCAAGAAACAAAGGGGCATATTCTCAAGAACGTGTGATAACTATCGCAAATCCAGCTTAACGGAACACTTCACATCGCAGTCCATCGCGGGAAAATAACGCTGTGTCAACGTGGCATTCCCAACACGGCGGTACCATGCGATAGTCACACGATAATGCATCAAATGAACGCGTTAAAATCAAGGCGACGCCGCAAAAACGCGAAACCCCAATGCGAAAATAGTAGCGATGACGCCAATCGCAATACAAAAATCTGCGAAAACCAGCCACAGGCCTGCAATTCCCACGCGTCATGCGGGAAATTGCACTATAAAAGTAGAAAAAAAACATACAAACTAAAGCCAAACAACAGTAAAGCACAATGGAGGCACCCGGAGCAAGTACAGAGGACAACCAGAACCCCACAAGCCCCCCGGAGGACCAGCCTGGGACCTCGGGGTCAGGGAAGGGCAAGGACAAGAAGAGTAGGAAGAAGCGGTTCAGTCCGCAAGAAAACAGGATCCTGATAACGGAGGTGATAGAACACCATCAACCACTGTTCGTCACCTCCACTGTGTCACTGGCAACTAAAAATGGAATATGGCAGACCATCGTGGCCAAGGTGAATGTAGTCAGAGTGCTGAGGAGGACAATGGACGAGGTCAAGAAGCGCTGGAATGATGTGAAGCGCAAAACCAAGCTGAAACTCGCAAACAACCGGAAGGCAGCAATTCAGACTGGAGGTGGGAGTCCAGCGCCACAGGAGGAGCTGGACGAGATGGAGGAAATGGTTTCCACAGTCATCAGTGGGGAGACGGTGGCAGGAGTTGGGGGACCGGACACTGCTCAACATGACCAGACACAACAGCAACAGGGTGAGTAATGACCAGGGACTGGGGGGACGGGGGGAGATGGGCACAATGGCACACATGCACAATTAAGCATAGCACATCTGCGGACAAACCATGCCCCAGACCCCCAACTTCCACCAAGAGACCAATGCACACAGGTATGCAACATCTCAGCACCGCATAAGCACAAAAGCCCGATGCACACCGCATGTAAGGGATAAGGGGCAGCTACATCAGAGCTGCAGGGGCGACTCCCCCAAAATGCGGCACACACACATTACATGCAGAGCACATCAACATTGACAACGATGTGGTACAAACCGCAACACGTCCACAACAGAACAGAGGACAGAACTGGTGCTGCATGTGCGTAGAAACTGGCCAATCACATGTGGCATTGCAGGGAAATGTTAGTTGACAATGTACAAGTACAAACACACATCCATGATGTAGTCAGAATGTCCACTGTCCCGGCAGCTCCCCCAAACAGTCACAATGTACATTGTCATGCAGTTTGAATGTAAACATGTACAATGCGTCAACATACATGTGAACACAATGTGAAACTGCATCTCCCCTTCACATTGCAGGGGGAAATCCAACACCTCCTGTGGAGCAGTCCAAACCTCTCTACTCTGATAACGAAGAGGACCACCACACCTTCGACTCCGACGCCCTCCAACAGCTCGTGGCCAGCCTCCGCAGCCCACTTCCAGGAGCAGGGCAGCCCAGCTGCCACGAGGAGAACCCACCCCCTGCACAGAACACACAGCAGGCAGCACCCACCAACACGGCTGCCTCCCAGGACCCCCACGACAAGCACATGGCCTTCCAATGCCATGTGTTGGGGTGCCAGGAGAAGCTGGCTGAACAGGTGCAGGTGGGGTTTGACCGCATGGCAGCCAAACTAGACGCCATACGTGGGTGTCTGAGTCCCATCAGGGACCACTCACAGTCCCTAACGGACACCCACAGTCCGCTCCATGCTCTCCAATGGACCATGGCTGACATCGCTAGAGTCCTGACTCTGCGACAAGAACGACTGTCTAGCCAGAGTGCGTCCAGCGATCTCGCCCGGGAGTTGGGACACATGCGGAGGATCATGGAGAACATGGAGCGGACGCAGGCGGAAAGAGCGGCTGCCACGGCTGCACATCAGCAAGAGGTAGCTGGGTCCCTCAATGCCCTAAAGACCCTCCTCATGGCATTGCTGCCACAAGGCCTTGCGCTGATGCATGCTGCTGGTACCACCCCATCCACATCTCCGGCCCCTGATGTGTCAGTGCCACACAGTGTGGCAGACATTCCACCTCTGGCCCCTGAGGTGTCACTGCCACACAGTGCTGGCGACAGAACACCACCACCCACATGTGAGGCACATGCAACAGCAGAGGACGAAGATGCGGATGAATCTGCCTTCATGGTCAGAAGGAAGCAGTAGCATTCATCTCCGCCATGTGGCCTGTTTCTGCTTGGTTCTGCCCTCTGCATCATCACCTTCCACTGTCCCCCGATGCACTCTGCGACACTCACCTTGGACCTCGACATGGACTGCCAAATTCTGTTTGGTCACCAATGACACAGCTATCAGACTGCGGACTGAACTCCTCCTCTCCTGATGTACCTGTCATTCCCTGAAGGACTCTGGCTGGCCCTCCACGGGCCAACAATGTAAAGTGGGGTTGGCATGGCCCTGTACTGCTCCAGCTGCAACACTCCACTGAATGTGCAATAAACATTCATATTCACACAGATGTGTCATGTCTATGATCTTTCAAGTGTGGAAGTATGGATGAATGTAGGGTCAGTGATTCCCCCTTACGTCCATGTTGCTCATGTTGTGGGACTTTTGTCACAGGGTGACAGATTGCCAATTGCGGTCCGGGTGGCGTCGACACTACAACAGAGACACATCCATTAGTCACTTCCTTGTCCAGCCCAGGACAGAACCACGCCCAGAGCTCCGGGGTCATTGTTCACACCCTTACGCTGGACTGGCATGCACCAGGACAGCCCACTCCGCTTACGCACATAGGGGGGGACGACAACGCCACATGTCCCAGGTCTTCACTGTAGGGATCTGAAGCTCACAGGTCTAGTTGTCAGCATGCCACAGCCACTCCCTCATGGCTGGTGTACACCCACACCACACCCATCCAGCACAGGCGTCACAGGACATGTGACCCTGCCAATAAAAAGGGCCTGGTGCACATGCTGGACACCATTTCCACTCTCTAACTGGGTGTCTCTGTGTAGTTCTCATGTATGCATGAGGGCCTAGGGCCCTGCCACCTCACATTGCCCAGTGCCGGGGGTCACATGATGGCGTCCGCACCACGGAAGTCAATAATTAAGGGTCCATGGCTAGCGGTGCACAGACTTGGGGGCACCGGATACACTGCGGCAGGCACAGGCACACCGCCACGGGACGGTGTCTTGCGGTGCAGTGAGATAGGGGCACCTAAAGTGCTGAGCGGGTGTGCAGCCTGCGATGATGTGCCATCCTGGCGGTCCGGACTGGCAAGGATCAGTGTGAGCCCTGCTGGACCGCAGCGTAGGCCTGAGCATGCGGGCAGTGCGGGCCTCCCGCCACGTGGCATTGCCTCGTGGTTCACAGAGTTAGTGACAACTCAAGCGCTGAGCGGGTGTGCAGCCTGCGATGATGCCATGTGCCCTGATGTGGTCTCTGCCATTGCGAAATCAAGACCCAGAGTCAGGTGTGTGACCTGGTGGCCCGCAGTGAGGGGCTGCATAATGTGGAGGGTGCCATGGTCGCGGGCCCCGGGCTTGGAGATCCCACCGGAACGTTGTGGGCCCTCTTGGAGACACGCCGGTGGCGGAAGGTGAGCAGTGAGGCCTGGGTGAGCAGGGGCGGGCAATCACCGCTGGGCGGCGGGAGGGGCTGGGGTGCAGCAGCCTGTGTGCGCAGGGGCGGGCCAGCGATAGTGGCGTGTGCAACTGTATTGACTCTGCCATTCATGTCTCTGGACACTGTTTCAAATAAGGGAGCTGGGGGACTGCAGTGTATACCGGCACGTGGTTGGAGACACACCGGTGTCAGCAGGTGAACAGTGAGGCCTAGGTCCGCAGTGTCGGCACTCTCTCACCCTCTCTTTCTCTCTCCCTCTCTCCCTTTCTCCCTTTCTCCCTCTCTCTCTCTCAATTTCTCTCTCCCTCTCTCCCTCTCTCTCTCTCTCTTTCTCTCTCTCTCCCTCTCTCTATTTCTCTCTCCCCCTCTCTCTCTCTCTCTTTCTCTCTCCCTCTCTCTCTCTCTCTTTCGCTCTCTCTCTCTGTACTTTGATGGGTGCATGGCACACCTTCTTATCCAGATTTCTGTTTTGCAGGCTGTGACTTACAGAATGTCCTGAGAAGACCCGCCATGCCTCTTCAGAATTGTTGTTTTTGGTTTATTCTGTAATAAACGTATTATTTGGATATTATGATATGAATGTATGATTTCCCTTTTCCTGACCACACATGTATGTTGGTTGTTGTGATTGTGCGACTTCAGGCAATTTGTTTGGTTCATGATTTTGTGGAGTTGATGTGCAATATCTTTGTCCAAAGGGGGGGGGGTGGGTGGTGCGCCTGGGGTGGGGCCCTGGGGGGGGGGGGGGTGGTAGGGTCCTGGGGGTGGTGGCGGTGGGTGTTGTTGGTTGTTGGCCTATTGGGGCTCCGGGCTGCATGATCGGTTGCTCCAGGGCATCTCTTGTTCTTCATGTGTGGCTATGGGCTGTGCTCCCTTGTCTGGTGCCTGTTGTCTTCTGACTTTACACCAGGTAAGAGCAGGTGTTAATTTCCTGCTGCTAATGCGCCTTATCGCATGTTTTGTGATCTTATCGCCGATCTGGCTGGTCATTGAGAATGATGTGGAGTGGTGTTGTCGCAGATTTTTGCACCGGAATGCCTACTCTGCATATCATTAGCGTTAGTTGCCGGGGTCATCTGTGGCGATGTTTTTTGCGACTGCTTTCACAGGTAAACTGGTGTTATGGGCTGTTAGCGCCAGCTTGTGAATGGGGCGATGAATTTATCGTGACTTTGGCTGCGATAAAGTGCCGATAACTCGGCGATAGATCCTTGAGAATATGCCCCACAGTATCCAAAGGGGAAACGAGGCCAATGCAGCCCCACAGCCTCACGTCCATTAATGAATCAAGAATTACGCACGCTGTTCGGCGTGCGTCAGTTGCTTAAATACACAAGGCCCCTCCCCAGTCATTGTGAGCATTCTGGGAGATGTAGTTTTCTGCCTAAGCCCCCTTTTCCAGACAAGTAAGGAAGGCACAAGCGGTTCAGTGCCTGACAGTACGCCCTCCTCCCATGCGCCTCCTAGAACCAGGCTTGCCAGGATTGCGCGAGTGAAAGACACGCACAGCAGTGGGAGCATGGACATTTTCACAAGGGTCCCAGGAATCGTCTTCCGCGGGGTAACCTTTCCAAGAGATGAGATACCACAGCCGTCCCCTCCTGTATTTGGAATCCAACACACGTCGCACTTCGTATTCCAGCTGACCATCCCGGACCACTGGAGGAACGGCTCTACGTCTGGCACCCACAGCCGGTTTCAACAAACTGCAGTGGAATACTGGAGGGACCCGTAGACAAGCTAGCAGTTTTGGCTTATACGCCACTGGGTTGATTTTACGCAGAATGGTATACGGGCCGATGAACCGGGGATGGAATATACTGCGAACTCTAAAATGGATGTTCTTAGTGGATAGCCATACACGATCACCTGGCTGGTAACTTGGTCCCTCTCTGCGGTGTTGATCTTCCCATTTCTTGTATGACTGTTTGGCATGCTTCAGGTTGGTCTGCACCTTTCTATGCATTGCCTGTAATTTCTTCATTTGTGACATAACAGTAGGTTGATTAATTACATCACTGGGAATGGACAGCGGTAAAACTTTAGCATGAAACCCGGTGTTGGCCCTGAACGGTGTTTCCTTTATGGAACTATGCCAAGTGTTGTTATAGGACAGTTCAGCTAGCCACAATAAAGACACCCATGAGTCAGTGGCTTCCTTGGAATAGCAACAAAGGTATTTTTTGAGAGTCTGATTTAACCACTCTGTCCGTCGGTCTGTGGGTGGGAGCTAATAGACAGGGCTACCTCCACTTGAAGAGCCTTGCACCACATTCGCCAGAATCTTGCTATGAATTGCAGTCTTCTGTCGGACACGATGACCCTCGGGAGCCCATGTAACCGAATTATGTGGGACAATAGCAACTGGGCAGTCTGCCCTGCTGTGGGTAGATTCTTGCAAGAAATAAAATGACCCATTTTTGTAAGACTGTCTACTACGACTAGAATGGCATTGTACCCCTGATCCATTGGCAGACCAAGAACGAAGTCCATGCTAATGGTTTGCCATGGTTGCGATGGTGTGGGCATTGGTATTAACTTTCCTTTGGACTTTGATTGCTCCCCTTTAGCACGAGCACCAATTTCACAATGAGCTACCCATTGAGTTACAACTTTTGATAACCGATCCCACCAGAACTGTCGCTGTAAAAGATGTAACGTCTTAGTACAACCTGGATGGCCAGCGAGGACTGAGTCATGGCACCAGTTAAAAGCCTTTAGCCGGAGTTCTTGTGATGGTAAGTACAGTTTGTTTCTATAAAACGGCAATCCATGTTTGAGCATTCTGTGAGAGTCCAGATCTGCCCATCTCTGCCTCCAAGCAAGAGACCAATGTTTTTTAACGTCTTCCAGAAAATGTTCTAGCGTTATGGAGCATAACACCTTATTGGGACTAACAATCGCCACAGTGATACCCTTTCGTGGCTTGGTAACATCCTCTTGACGAGACAACGTGTCTGCTTTTCTGTTTTCCGAACCAGGACGAAAAGTAACCACAAAGTCATACTCTGCGAAGAATAGCATCCATCGCATCTGTCTTTGAGTGAGTTGTCAAGCCGTTTTCATGTACTGGAGATTTTTGTGGTCCGTGTAAACCGTGACAGGATGTTGTGCCCGCCACAGATAATGCCTCAACTCTAGGAATGCCTTTTTTATGGCCAATAATTCCTTTTCTGCCACCGTATAATTGATCTCTGCAGCATTTAGTTTCTTGGACAAAAAGGCAACAGGATGTAACTGTCCCATATGTCTATCGCGTTGTGACAAAACAGCCCCCACCGCTATGTCGGAAGCATCGGCCTCCATTATAAACGGGATCTCTGTTTGCGGATGTCTCAGAATGGGTGCGGTGGTGAACGCTTTTTCAGATAGGTGAAAGTATCCATGTCATCGTTATTCCAAAGAAAGGGCATTCCCTTTCTTAACAGCCTTGTGATAGGAGAGACCAGTTGGGAAAAATGAGAGATGAATCTACGGTAATAATTGGCAAAACCCAAGAAACATTGTACATCTCTCACATTCTTAGGGACTGGCCACTCTTGGACCGCTTTTACCTTTCTCTCAGCCATGCTCAATCCAGAGGGACTCAATATAACTCCCAGGAACTCAACCTCCTCCACATGGAACTCACATTTGTTCAACTTGCAAAACAAACTATGCTCTTGTAGTCTCTGTAGTATCAGAGTAACATGTTTCACGTGCATTTCCTGATTGGTGGAATAAATCAGGATGTCGTCAATGTATACAACCACAAATCTATCTACATACTCCTTGAGCACATCATTCAAGAAGTATTGAAAGGCCGCCGGGGCATTACATAGCCCAAAGGGCATAACCAGGTATTCAAACAACCCATAGCGTGTTTTAAAAGCCGTCTTCCACTCATCCCCCTCTCGTATCCGAACCAAATGATATACCCCTCTGAGGTCAAGCCTAGTGTAGATGGTGGCTTCCCTCACCTGATCAAACAACACAGGGATGAGTGGAAGAGGGTATCTATTCCTCACTGTGTTCTTGTTTAACATGCGATAATCGATGCAAGTTCTTAGATCGCCGTTTGCTTTAGCTGTGAAGAAAAGAGGCGAGGCTGCCGGTGAGCGAGAAGGTCTAATGAAACCTATGTCTACATAATGATCCAAGTACTCTCGTAGATGTTTGGTCTCTGGTTCTGACAAGGCATAGACTCCACAAGAGGGGATGGTGGCTCCAGCAATCAGATCTATTTGACAATTATAATCACGGTGTGGAGGAAGTATTTCCGCCTTGGCCTCACAAAAGACCTCCCTATACAATGCATAAACTGAGGGAAGTACAGTTTCTTTTTCAGCTGCAGTGACAATATGGAACACATGAGTAAGAGCTAAGGTGTGGGAACAAGGGGCTTGCAGACAGTGTTGTCTACACTCCTCCGACTGAAAGACCACTGTTTTCATTTTCCAATCGATGGTGGGGCTATGTTGCCATAACCACGGCATGCCCAGTATTACCTCATACTGGGGTGCTTCGATGATATTTAAGGATGTGTCTTCAACGTGATCCTGTTGATCACCCGTCAGAATCAATCCCACTTTCTCTGTTTGTTCAGTGATAGGACCTGATTTTAAAGGTTTGCCATCCACGGCCAATACCTTTTCGGGTATCTCTCTGGTAATACACTGTAAGTCTAAACGTTGCACTAACCCACAATCAATAAAATTCCCTGTGGCTCCAGAATCGATCATCACCCACACTTGGTGTACTTGATGACCAGATGTAAGGGTCATGGAGAGCACGATATGTGTCATTTGACTCGGTTATGGACAGTGAAGGTAACTTCCAATCCTGTCCCTGATGTGTCTCTACCACAGAGTCTACCTCCGGTGTGGTCCTGTCAGATGGGCTATGCACCACCGTGACCGCTACCTTTTTGCTAGAAGAGAAGGAACCCTGCGTTTTGGGCTTAATGGGACATTCTCTCACAAAATGTCCTTTCTTCCCACAGTACATACATAATCCATGCACCCGACAGTTTTCTCTCTCCGCTCTTGACAAGGGTGCTCTGATGGCCCCCACTTCCATGGGTTCTGGGCCCTGTTCATTAGGGACGAATGCCTGTCTAGTCCCTCGGTCCAAGCGAGCATAAGACCTCTCTCCTCTCCTTCGCTCCCTCCCCTCTTTCTGCCAACCTGTGATCCAAACGTAAAGTGAGGTTCATCAAGTCTGTATACGTGGTGGGCTGAGGATCTATCTGTGCTAACACATCCTTCATTTCGTCCCGTAGACCCTGATAATAGAGTGACATCCTCTTCTCCTCAGGCCATGCGGTCTCAGCAATCAACAGATTAAATGAAGTCAAATAAGTAATCAAATCCTGCTTTCCCTGCCTTAACTCAACAACTCCCTATCAGCGCTAAACGTGGTATCACGTCTATCAAAAACCCTTTCAAATTCTCTACGAAAAGCGTTCCAATCAGAGAGCAATGGATCGTTGTATTTTACCAATGGGACCGCCCAGTTAGCCGCATCCCCAGTCAAATAGGAAATGGCAAAAGCCACTCTAGAGTGGTTGTTAGGGAAAGAAGCTGGCTTACAGGAAAAGTGCAACATGATCTGCGTTATAAAGGTTTGAATCTTCTGGGGATCCCCAGAATATCTCTCAGGACTGGCCAAGGGAATAGGCAGTGGTACATTCACCTGTATTTGTGATGTCGACGTCGATGCATCGAAAGGGTTTCTAGATTGTCTGTCAACCTTTTCCCTAAGAGCTGCTGTTTCAGCTCGAGATGAAGCTAATTCCTGTTGGACTAACACCAGTGCTTGGAGCACATCGTCCAAGGAAGCCATCTCCATGAGTCGCCAAGACCGGGAGGAGTAAATATCTTAGGTGCGTAATTCTGTAAGGTTCACAGGAACTCCTCAGAATCTGGGCGACGCACAAAGAGGTCCACCTCTTGACATCCCCAACTCTGATGAAAAGCACACAGAGTATTGAGGCGATCAAGCGAGGGAAAGGGAATTAGGGAATTAGGGTAGGAACAGCAGGGAACGGGATACCTGTAGATAGAGAACACAATATTAGTATAGTTTCATAAACAATGGCTACTCTCATAGAGTCTCACTAATGTGAATTGTACCTTAGACAAGGTTCAAGTTGCCTCTGTGTCCCTCTCTAGAACCAGTAGTGATACAGCTCTCTTACTGGAAGAGTATACACCTATAACAACAAAACATAAACACATTACATTTCCATCCTCACCATTACCTCCTATAGTAAGAACCCAAGCATCACACATATGTACCCTCCTTTCTCATTCCCAAAAAGAAAGAAAGAAAACGAAAATAAAGAGCTGGGTCCACTCTTAAGATCAGTGTTCAAAGTTCCGGCAATGAAGTTACATGGATCCTTGACCAAATGTAAGAGACGAAAGGCCAACGTGAAAATATTCCATAAGGCAGCGAAAGTAAGAGGACCAAATAAATTGAGCAAATGTCTAGTCTTTACTCTATTTCAGATCCTTTAATATTATTATGATAACCTCCATGGTTACCAAGAGAAAAGAAAAGAAATAAATCCAGAAAGCTAATTCCACAGAAACTGTGGTTTACAAGAAACAAAGCACAGCAACAGAATGTTGGTACCTTCAATTCCGCGATCCGCGGACGAAATGGCTCCCCAAACACGGTACTGAAGAAGTGCCACTCGAGCCCGAGTAGCACTAATGCCAGCGCAGCCGCTGGAACCTTTCTCCGTGCTGATGCTGGAACGGCCCACAAACACCAAATCCTCTTCCAGCGAGTGCGGGCAGACAGCCGTCTGCCGCTGAGGAAAGCTGCTGGAGCCTGGAAGCACAACAGTCGCGTAGGACAGTGTTTCCCAAACTGTGGTCCGCGGACCCCCAGGGGTCCGTGACACATTCCCAGGGGGTCCTCAGACAGTAATTTTAAAAGCACAACAAAGTTCCTTGTAGAATTAGCAGATTTCCAGCAACAATAAAAGTGTCAAGATAACGTCAGTGATTAATGTACCTGCTGGAGAGAGGTGAGAGTTTTGTCAAGTGGCAGCTTTGACTTATCTAATGTAGCACAGAGGGTTAATATGCCTACTTCAAAGAACGTGTACCATGCATTTTTAAAAAACAGTTTTTATGTGCATAGGTTAGTGGGTTACTGTTTTTGTCACAGAGATTCTTATGTTACTGTGCAGTTCATAAGTGACAATCGTAATCTAGCACAGTGACCTATAAACTGTCATCAAAGAGCTGCTTGCAAACTGCATGGTACAAGTTAGAAACATATGTTTTTCCAAGTCTTTCATTATCCTGATGCTGCTAAAAGGTTTATTTGGGTGGAAATACATTTTTATTGTTAAAGTCAATGCTAACCACTGTGTTATGTTCTGAATCCTGAGTTTGTGCTTCTCCAGACCAAGCACTCTTTAAAAATGCCTACCAGTATGAATGACATGTGAATCCTACACCTTGTAGTCGCATTTGCCTTATGTAACATTTTCTATACACTGATTTACACGTATGAATCATTGTCTCTATGGGGCAGATTTACAAGGAAAGTGACTCAGTGTGTGCAGCAAGCCATTTGGCTGCACCACACTGAGTCACTTTCAAAGCACAGGGATGCGACATATTTACAACAATATGTCGCATCTCTGTGCTTCCCCCTGCGCTGGCGCACAAGCTGCTGCCATGCGCCTGCACAGGCACATTTGCACCATGGTGCAAGGATGCCTGCGTCGTGGGGAGACAATCAGAAATGGCGTTTTTCAACTTCTAAGTGTGCTGCATTAGCACACATAGAACTTGCAAAACGTCATTGTTTTACTGATTGTTTATGTGCAGGAAGGGACACCTTCCTGTACATAAACAATCACCAGAGGTGATATCCTCTTTCTATGCATGCTGCAGAATGCAACATGCATAGAAAGAGGAAAAAACGAGGAGAAATGAATACATTTCTCCTCGTTACGCCTCCTACGCCTCCCTGGGGAGGCATAGCATTCAGACACATTTCCAGATTTACGATTTCTAGTAAATCTGGAAATGTGTCTGGTTTCATGGGTGTTGCGTGGGAACACCCACAGCAACACCCATGGAACGCCCCTTTCACGCAAAGTGCTGTGTGCAAATGGGCCATATTTACAAGACCAGGAAAAGTCACGCAGGGTGGCTTTTCCTGCCTTGGAAATATGGGGCACTAAAAGCGCCACCGGTGCGTCACTTTTTATGACGCACCCGTGGCGCAACGAGCTTGTAAATCTGCCCCTATATGTGTGTGATGTAAAGTGCTCTGACATCCTTCAATGGTATGAGAGATGCTATAAAACAAATGAAATACATGTGACAGAGGGGCTATGGAGAGATGAGAGGCACTGTTGGAGGGTGATAATAAGGGAATCATTGAAGCACCCCAACAAAGATTGTCGTATCCTGGTGTATAGTAAGGTCATCATTTACTATTCTTTAAAAGCTGATACAATTCAATATATAATGATAAATTTGTTGTAGAATGCACCATTGTTTCCTAAATTTTCTTGGGGGGGAGAGCCTCCCAAAGCCCCCTTTGTAGTGGTCAGGCTCACTCACTGCACTTGGTGTGCACTGTATGGGGACTGGTCTGAAAACATTTGCCAGGGCTGCTTTGGGTTTCCAGTCTGGCCCTGGCAGGAGCCTCGTACAGCGAAATAAAACCAACCATTTAAAAGTTAGTCACGGAGATGCAGCACTAACCTTCCTGTTTTTTGCAAATTCTTTCAATATAAAATACTAAAGTCCTTAGTAATTTGAGTATTTGTTTTGTGTGCACACATGTGTTTATTTTCGAATTACTGTTTTAATGTTTGAAATTTAAATCATACAAATTGATTGGGGGTCCCCGGCTTCCAGTGGTGACTCAATGGGGGTCCTCAGGAGTCAAAAGTTTGGGAACCACTGGCGTAGGAGATTCCAGAACCAAAACCGAATCCTATGATGTAATGAAAGTCCTCAAGAAACAAAGTATCCAAAGGGGAAACGAGGCCAATGCAGCCGCACAGCCTCACGTCCATTAATGAATCAAGAATTACGCACGCTGCTCGGCGTGCGTCAGTTGCTTAAATACACAAGGCCCCTCCCCAGTCACTGCGAGCATTCTGGGAGATGTAGTTTTCTGCCTAAGCCCCCATTTCCAGACAAGTAAGGAAGGCGCAACCGGTTCAGTGCCTGACAGCTATGGTGGCTTATCAGGGATAAAAATCAATTGGGGGAAGTCCACTATCATTCCACTGACGTCAGGAACACTCGCTTTTGATACTGAATACCCGATAGCATGGGCGGGCGGACCAACGCGGTACTTGGGCGTCTGGATTAGCAGGAACCTACAAGAGATCTGGACGGCCAACTACGGCAAGGCAGTGGACTAGATAGAAGACCGAGCCAGGAGATGGAGGACTCTGCCTCTCTCCCTGGCGGGTCGTATTGCAATAACAAAGATGATATTCTTGCCAAAATTATTGTACCTATTCGTGAATATTCCCATGCCACTCACTGTGCACTTTTTTAAGCAACTCAGGTCTATAATGATTGAGTTTGTTTGGGCAGGAAAACAACCCAGAATATCTTGGGAAGTACTCACACTACCGCTGGCACAGGGGGGCTAGGGTCTCCATATTTTACACTATACGCATACAGTGCTTAGGCACAATTCCTACATTTTTGGTTGTATCCTACTCCATTCCAGCCGCGCGTGGCAATCGAAGTTGATAATGTGACACCACTTCCCTTGACTACGGCACTATACAAACAACTCAAACGCCCGAGACATGAAATTGACACTGTTGAAACCTTGCGCTGGGCCTGGGATGGTCTTTGCAAATGGGCCAAAATAGACGTCACCATCAATACCACTAGCCAATAATCCTTTGTTCCCACTACTCATGGACAGAATCTAGTAGACACGAGCACATGCTAACAAACTCATTACCGGTGAACACTTATATCCAGGGGGCAAATTCCTAACGCTCCAGCAAATGTGCGGCTCCACACCCCACTTAGCGCTAGACACATTATTATACTACCAGCTGCGTGCAACATGCTGGAGTAGATTCAAAACATTTCCAAATACTCCTCCGTCACTGCCGGCGCTAGAAAACATAATCACAGTTAACTCAGGCTGGAAATTGGTGACTCGCATTTACACGATCACACAGAAAGAATCTCCAATCATTGTACCACAGTCACATGGTGCGTGGGAGGCAGACATAGGAGAGGACCTCACGGATGAGCAGTGGGGCTTCTGCTGCAGGCAACTGGAGCAATTGTCTCTTAACTATCGGCTGGGGCTTATCCACTTTAAATATATTCATCGTCTATACCGCACCCCGACACATTTACAGCGCATGGGGTTGAGACCAGACACGAACTGCTGGCGATGCGGGACCCCCGAGCAACTTTCATACACCCCGCACGGGAGTGCCGACTCATAGCTAACTACTGGTCACAAATCCTATATCATATTAAGAATATCACAGCACAGAATCTGGCATGCACCCCACTAGTTACAATATGGGGTTTGTACAGGATACCCCAGTGAAGGCAAGACGGCTTACAGCATTACTCTTACTGTTGGCAAAATCACAGGTAGCCTTACACTGGGGTGCCACTTCCCCCCCAACTACAAAAGCCTGGGTAAAAGATATCACATATTGCAGAGACCAGCTAACATGTTATTGGGAACTACTACCAGCATCATCTCGTCCCAAAGATATCTGGTGCCCATTTACACATTGGCTCTGCACTACAGATGCAGACGCTTTGTGACTCCGCTTGTGTAATGTAGAGTGCTCATAACCTGAAATGCGGGGTTTCCTGTTGACCAAACTGGCTATGGAGCAATGCGATGCCAAATGTCATCCCCCTTTTTTCTGTCTGGACTGGGACGTAATTCGGTAATGTATGCTTCTCAACATGATGGCAAACCCCGAAATATAGACTTGCGATTGCTGTAACCCACTGATGTACTAACTGTATTAGTAGTCATACAATGTAACTTGCGGTGTACTGTTCACTGTTATTGTTAACTCATATGTTTATTCATGTGAAATTCTAATACAAAGAATTTTTTAAAAAACTGTAACATCCCTGAAACTATGTTTTTTCAGTGAATTTCAAAGGTTTTTAAATGCTAATTTCTAACTGTAATGTCCCTGAAACCTATGTTTTTTTCAGTGAATTTCAAAGGTTTTTTAAATGCTAATTTCTAACTGTAACGTCCCTGAAACCTATGGTTTTTTCAGTGAATTTCAAAGGTTTTTTAAATGCTAATTTCTAACTGTAACGTCCCTGAAACCTATGGTTTTTTCAGTGAATTTCAAAGGTTTTTTAAATGCTAATTTCTAACTATAACGTCCCTGAAACCTATGGTTTTTTCAGTGAATTTGTAAGATTTTTTAAATGCTAACTTGTAACTATAACGTCCCTGAAAGCTGTGGTATTTTCGGGCTCCCACACTTTGTTTTGTACAAGCCCCTGGGTGGGCCAGGTCCCGGGGGCAATGTCCAAATATGTAGCCCCCGCATCCCTGGGGACCGCCACCTCCCAGGGCTTACATAATTATATGCGGGGGCAGGCGGCCCCGCTGCAACCCCTGGGACCGCCACCTCCCCGGGGCTTTTTAAAAAAAAGGCATGGGAGGGGGGCTCCTGCCCCCCCATGATGCCCCGGGGACTGCCACCTCCCAGGGCATTGTTGTTTTAGTGAGTGGGGCCTCATGGGCCCCCCAAGCCCTGGGGACCACCACCTCCCCAGGGCTACTTTGTAAAACTTTGTGGGGGGCTCAAGCCTCCCACACTGCCCCGGGGACCACCACCTCCCAGGCGCACAGTTTATTTAAATGTGGGGGTCCGCTGCAGACCCCCAGCCCCGGGGACCACCACCTCCCCGGGGCTTCACAACAGTTGGGAGGTAGGCCGCGTGGCCCCCCTCCTGGAGCCCTAGATGGCCCTGGGGGCCGCCACCCCCAGGGCCAGCTCCTGCAATGTCCTGGGGTGCCCACCCCCGGGACATTGCCATTTGCTATGGCAGGGTGGGAGCACAGCTCCCTCCCTGCCATAGCAAACACTGCTTTGGTTCCTGGAAGCGAGAGCAGGAAACCTGCTCTCGCTTCCAAGAAGCAAAGCAGATTGCTTTTGGGCAAGGGGAGCTGCATTTCAGCAGCTCCCCTTGCCCAAAAGCAATGCCGGCTCCCGCAGGAGGCGGGGAGCCGGCTGGGACCATGGGGGCATTGGGGCTCCCCCCACAGTCCCCAATGTAAGCCCAGGCCCCGGGGATGGGGTCCCCGGGGCCATGATTGGGCTCAGGAGGGGGGCCTCGAGGTTCCCCTCCCCCCAAAAAAAAAGTGTGGTCAGGCCCCGGGGGATGGGGTCCCTGGGGCCAATAGTGGCCCAGGGAAGAGGGGCCACGCGGCCCCCCTCCCTTATATATATTATTAAAAAACATTTTAAAAGGCTGGCCAGGCCCCGGGGTTGCGGTCCCCGGGGCCATAATTGGCATCAGGAGGAGGGCCACGTGGTCCCCCTCCATATTTTTATTTTTTTTAAAAAGAATGTGGCAAGCCCCGGGGGATGGGGTCCCCGGGGCGAATACCGAATAATGGTAGTGGGGCGTACTTTTTTTGCCTTCTACGTTGGAGTCGCAACTCCAACGCGGCTCCCCCGTGTAACGACGTGTTGGATTCGCGAATCCACCTCAGATAAGTAATTTAGTAGTATATAATTTTGAAGGTAGTGTTGCATTTGTGAAGTTGTTTTAAAGAGGTAGTGTGATTGAAGTTAATGATAAGATTAAAATTGATAGAGTTGATAAAAATATATTAAATTAATAATTAATAGTTAAACCTGAAAAGTGTATTGTGTTATAGTACATTTAATTCATGCTTTTGCCAATTTGCGTCGGGTTCGCGAATCCACAAAAAAATAAAAAAAAATATGTATGTGAAAATTTTTGGGGGATTCACTGTTGTGTTATAGGGTGGCTCTAAAAAGAGCCCTTGTGTTCATTATGAGTTTGTTGTAGCTACATGTAAGTGCGGATGCACAGCTTTAGGTTGTTGAGAAAGACCCTGTTTCCTTGATCTGTGAAGTGTACTCCATCACTTCTGTAGATGTCATCCATATCAAAACGTATATTGTTGTTATACATGGAGCCCATCCTATGGTCTCTGAGGTAAGCAGAAACAGCTTTATTGACATTCTTTCTAGCTTTGTCAATCTATGGACAGAATTGATTTGACCACTTCCATTTCTGTCTTTGGCATATATTAGAGTATACAAAGACAGTTTGAGGTAAAAGCAACATCAATTGTGCAAAGGTGTCCTTCATTAGCATTTCCAGACCTACCCCAGTCAATGTGCCTAGGTCATTGCCACCACAGTGCACAATCATGAGGTCAGGGGGTTGGAGATTAACCCTGGGCGAAGTACTACGCTCCCTCGCATAGTTTGCAAAGTTTGCGCTACTTCGCACTACGCGAATTGCACGTAGCACAGTGCAAACACGCGTAGCGTAGCAGTCATTTTTTGCTTGCTCGCGGTCCTCAACGTCAAGTTGGCAACCGCGAGCAAGCAAAATGACATCCCGGCGAGACTTTTTCCTCGTTCGCGATCAGCAACATCAAGTTGCCGATCGCGAGCGTGGAAAATAAACCTCCCGGCGAGGTTCTCAACGCGGGGAGGTCAGGTTTCTCATTGCGAGTGGTCACGTATGCTCTCGACCGCTCGCGATGAGAAACTACCAGTCCGCGTTGAGAAAGCTGCCGCTCGAGTAGAAATCTACTCGAGCGGCAGAAAACGACCGCTTGCACTGTGCAAGATGCGGTTTGCACTGATTGCACAGTGCGGACACGCATCCGGCACTGTGCAATCGGTGCGAACAGCATTTTGCACACTGCACTACGCAGTTCGCGTAGCTACGCGTAGGTCGCGTAGTGCGAAGTGCACTTCGCATAGCTACGCGTAGTGCTACTACGCGAACTACGCCCAGGGTTATTGGAGATGCAAAAAGGTTTTAACCAAAGGCATCAATTGGTGCCACTTTAATCCTCTCTGTGCAATCCATTTAATATCCACATTTTGCAAAGCTAGGTCTTTGTCAATACCTCTGCGTTCACCATACCTTTTGCACCAGAAAACATAGCTGTGCCCAACAATCCACACTGTAAGCATCTTGAAGGGATGTCTGGAAGTAATGAGAAGATGTCTGTAGCTGAGGTAGTCAGTTGGTAGAATGAGAGGTATCTAAAATGGTGGACAAGATGCTGTTTTTTAAAAAGTTGAGAAGTGATTGGCTGTTTAAGAACATTGTACACTCAAAAATAGGGTGCATGTTACTTTCTTTAAAAAGCATGTTTCTTATTGGTTATTAAAAAATGTTTGGAAGGTACAGTAGATAGGATAGGGTCATATTTTGCAAACCTCAACCACACCTGCTGTTTGCATTTGTAACCTTGTGTGCTGAACTTGAAAATATGGTGACCTTATGAACTGTGAGTTCAGTTCAATGTTCCATGAACTGTTGCTATGGAAACTGGCTTTAGGCAGAAAGGGGGAAGGGTTGAATATTATCTGTGGTTTTAAAATATTAGATTGTAATTTATATATAAGTGATATGTTATTTAAGTAAGATTTCCCAAGTCAGTACTATCTTTAGAAGTGGTGTGTTCTTTAAAAATAGTGGTATTTTTATTTGTAATATATTTTTGAACTCCCTTATGGATTCGCGGCTCCATTGCGTTGGTGCATGGTGGAATCGCGATTCCAAAAAAAATCCAGAATCAGTTTGGGCACTTTTAGAAGTCAGTTGGTAAGGGTTAATTTGTGTAACCCATAGAAATGTGTTTTACAATTTGAAATTAAGTAGGAAGCAATGTGATTTGTTACTTACATTTATTTGTGTGGAGAAAGAGAGGGAAAGTTTGCCATTACTGGTTTTACCTTGTTGCGAGCAGTGCATTACATTGATTGTGTGCATAAGAAAATCTTTTATGAGTTTCTGATATTTCATATTCTACAAATCAATTTGGAAGGTGAGTTATACATTTTTGAGGTGTATTATGTATTAGTTTTATTTTTAAACTTTAAAAATGATTCAAGAACTGTGATGTTTGAAATATATTATTAAATGTGGAGATGTGTATTGTAGTTTGTTTTATTATACTTAAACGTTGTTTGGAAAAGATTCTGTATAGTAATATATGTATATTGGAAGATGGATTAGTGATTATGGTAGTTTGTTTTAGTGTGTGGATATGTAGATTTGTAGTATACCGCATAATTTTAGGTGTTGCTTTCAAATTGGATGTGCAGTCTGTCAAGTTTTAAGGTGTGCATGGACTTGTGTCTGAAGTATGTCTCTACTTGTATATGTATTTTCATATGTCTTATACATTTGAAGGTGCATGATGTATAACAAAGATGTGTTTTTGCTTTTTATGTGGTAGGCTCTAGATTGTGAGTAGAAGTAGAATGGTGAAGATGCAGCACAAAAGTGTGGTTTAAAACATATTGAGATAAGGTATTACTGACTACGCTACATTTTATAAGTCTCTAGAGAGGTACAGTTGACATATGCCACATAATTTTTGGTGTTTGCTTCAAATTTGAAGTTTGTTCTGTGAATTTTTGAGGTGTGCATAGTGTTGTGATACAGACATATGCATGCATGCTTTCAGGATGTTGCACTTTTGCAGTCACTCGGCACTACCACAGTGCTACTCCAATCACCCAGGCAGTACCCATGTACTTATAAAATCACCTAGGCACTTTCTATGTACTCTTGTAATCCCCCAGATATTACCTCTCAATTTCTGCAATCACCCAGGCACTATCTATGTACTCTTTAATCCCCCAGACATAACCTTTGCACTCATGCAATCTCCAATGCATTAGCTATACCCTGATTCAATCACCCAGGCACTACCCTTGCACTCCTCCAATCACCCTGTTAGGATCTATGCACTCTTCCAATCACTTAGCCAGTACTGATGCACTTATGCAGTCACACAGACACTACCCTAGTACTCCTCCAATCATCCAGGCACTACCCTTGTTCTCATGCAATCACCCAGGCAGTACCCTTGCACTCCTTCAATCACCCAGCCACTACCCTGAAGTCCTTCGATCATCCAGCCACTACCTATGCACTTATAAAATCAGCCAGGCACTACTTTTGCACTCCTTGAATCACTCAGGCACTAGAATAGTACTACCCCAATCACCAAGGCAGTATCCATGCACTTATAAAATCACCTAAGCACTTCCTATGTACTCCTGAAATCCCCCAGACATTACCTGTGCACTCATGCAATCACCAGGCATTACATATGTATTCCGATAATCCCCCAGACATTACTTCTGCAATCATGCAATCATGAATGCATTAGCTATACACTGGTTTAATCACCTAGGCAGTACCCTTGCACTCCTTCAATCACCCTGTGAGGATCTATGCACTCCTCCAATCACTTAGCCAGTGCCCATGCACTTATAAAATCACCTAGGCAGTACCTTTACACGTCTCCAATCACCCAGGCAGTACTAATGCACTTATAAAATCACCCAGGCAATTCCTATGTACTCTAGTAATCCCCCAGATATTACTCCTTAACTCATGCAATCACCCAGGCATTACCTATCTACTCCTTAATCCCCCAGACATTACCCCTGCACTCATGCAATCACCAATGCATTAGCTATACACTGATTCAATCACCCAGGCACTACCCTTGCACTCCTCCAATCATCCTATCAGGATGTATGCACTCCTCCAATCACTTAGCAAGTACCCATGCACTTTAAAATCACTCAATTACTACCTGTGCACTTATGCAATCACCCAGGCACTACTGTCGTAGTACTCCAATCACCCAAGTACTACCCTTGTTCTCATACAATCACCCAGGCAGTACCCCTGCATTCCTTCAATCACCCAGCCAGTCACTGCTTGTATATGTATTTTCATATGTCTTTTACATTTGAAAGTGCATGATGTATAATAAAAAGGTGTTGTTGCTTTTTATGTGGTAGGGTCAAGACTGTGAGTAGTAGCAGAATGGTGAAGTTGCAGCATAAAAGTGTGGTTTAAAAGATATTGAGATACGGTATTAGTGACTACGCTACTTTTTATAAGTCTGTAGAGAAGTACAGTTGAAATATGCCACATAATCTTTGGTGTTTGCTCCAAATTTGAAGTTTGTTCTGTGAATTTTAGAGGTGTGCATAGTGTTGTGATACAGACATATGCATGCATGCTTTCAGGATGTTGCACTTTTTCACTCACTCAGGCACTACCTCAGTGCTACTCCAATCACCCAGGCAGTACCCATGCACTTATAAAATCATCCACGCACTTTCTATGTACTCTTGTAATCCCCCAGATATTACCTCTCAACTCATGCAATCACCCAGGCATTATCTATGTACTCTTTAATCCCCCAGACATTACCTTTGCACTCATGCACTCACCAATGCATTAGCTATACCCTGATTCAATCACCCAGGCACTACCCGTGCACTCCTCCAATCACCCTGTCAGGATCTATGCACTCTTCCAATCACTTAGCCAGTACCGATGCACTTATAAAATCACTCAGGCACTACCTATGCACTTTTGCAGTCACCCAGATACTACCCTAGTACTCCTCCAATCATCCAGGCACTACCCTTGTTCTCATGCAATCACCCAGGCACTACCCTTGCAATCCTTCAATCACCCAGCCACTACCCCTGAAGTCCTTCGATCACCCAGCCACTACCTATGCACTTATAAAATCACCCAGGCACTACTTTTGCACTCCTTGAATCATTCAATCACTACAACAGTACTACTCCAATCACCAAGGCAGTATCCATGCACTTATAAAAACACCTAAGCACTTCCTATTTACTCCTGAAATCCCCCAGACATTACCTGTGCACTCATGCAATCACCAGGCATTATGTATGTATTCCTCTAATCCCCCAGACATTACTTCTGCAATCATGCAATCATGAATGCATTAGCTATACACTGGTTTAATCCCCTAGGCCAGTGTTTCCCAAACTGTGGTCCGCGGACCCCCAGGGGTCCGTGACACATTCCCAGGGGGTCCTCAGGCAGTAATTTTAAAAGCACAACAAAGTTCCTTGTAGAATTAGCAGATTTCCAGCAACAATAAAAGTGTCAAGATAACGTCAGTGATTAATGTACCTGCTGGAGAGAGATGAGAGTTTTGTCAAGTGGCAGCTTTGACTTATCTAATGTAGCACAGAGGGTTATATGCCTACTTCAAAGAACGTGTACCACGCATTTTAAAAAACAGTTTTTTATGTGCATAGGTTAGTGGGTTACTATTTTTGTCACAGAGATTCTTATGTTACTGTGCAGTTCATAAGTGACAATCGTAATCTAGCACAGTGACCTATAAACTGTCATCAAAGAGCTGCTTGCAAACTGCATGGTACAAGTTAGAAACATATGTTTTTTCCAAGTCTTTCATTATCCTGATGCTGCTAAAAGGTTTATTTGGGTGGAAATACATTGTTATTGTTAAAGTCAATGCTAACCACTGTGTTATGTTCTGAATCCTGAGTTTGTGCTTCTCCAGACCAAGCACTCTTTAAAAATGCCTACCAGTATGAATGACATGTGAATCCTACACCTTGTAGTCGCATTTGCCTTATGTAACATTTTCTATACACTGATTTACACGTAGGAATCATTGTCTCTATGGGGCAGATTTACAAGGAAAGTGACTCAGTGTGTGCCGCAAGCCATTTGGCTGCGCCACACTGAGTCACTTTCAAAGCACAGGGATGCGACATATTTACAACAATATGTCGCATCTCTGTGCTTCCCCCTGCGCTGGCGCACAAACTGCTGCCATGCGCCTGCACAGGCACATTTGCACCATGGTGCAAGGATGCCTGCGTCGTGGGGAGATTGTTTATATGCAGGAAGGGTTCCCTTCCTGCACCTAAACAATCAGAAATGGCGTTTTCAACTTCGAAGTGTGCTGCATTAGCACACATAGAACTTGCAAAACGTCATTGTTTTACTGATTGTTTATGTGCAGGAAGGGACACCTTCCTGTACATAAACAATCACCAGAGGTGATATCCTCTTTCTATGCATGCTGCAGAATGCAACACGCATAGAAAGAGGAAAAAAACGAGGAGAAATGAATACATTTCTCCTCGTTGTGCCTCCCTACGCCTCCCCTGGGGAGGCATAGCATTCAGACACATTTCCAGATTTACGATTTCTAGTAAATCTGGAAATGTGTCTGGTTTCATGGGTGTTGCGTGGGAACACCCACAGCAACACCCATGGAAAGCCCCTTTCACGCAAAGTGCTGTGTGCAAATGGGCCATATTTACAAGACCAGGAAAAGTCACGCAGGGTGGCTTTTCCTGCCTTGGAAATATGGGGCACTAAAAAGCGCCACCGGTGCGTCACTTTTTGTGACGCACCCGTGGCGCAACGGGCTTGTAAATCTGCCCCTATATGTGTGTGATGTAAAGTGCTCTGACATCCTTCAATGGTATGAGAGATGCTATAAAACAAATGAAATACATGTGACAGAGGGGCTATGGAGAGATGAGAGGCACTGTTGGAGGGTGATAATAAGGGAATCATTGAAGCACCCCAACAAAGATTGTCGTATCCTGGTGCATAGTAAGGTCATCATTTACTATTCTTTAAAAGCTGATACAATTCAATATATAATGATAAATTTGTTGTAGAATGCACCATTGTTTCCTAAATTTTCTTGGGGGGGGAGAGCCTCCCAAAGCCCCCTTTGTAGTGGTCAGGCTCACTCACTGCACTTGGTGTGCACTGTATGGGGACTGGTCTGAAAACTTTGCCAGGGCTGCTTTGGGTTTCCAGTCTGGCCCTGTCAGGAGCCTCGTACAGCGAAATAAAACCAACCATTTAAAAGTTAGTCACGGAGATGCAGCACTAACCTTCCTGTTTTTTGCAAATTCTTTCAATATAAAATACTAAAGTCCTTAGTAATTTGAGTATTTGTTTTGTGTGCACACATGTGTTTATTTTCGAATTACTGTTTTAATGTTTGAAATTTAAATCATACAAATTGCTTGGGGGTCCCCGGCTTCCAGTGGTGACTCAATGGGGGTCCTCAGGAGTCAAAAGTTTGGGAACCACTGCCCTAGGCAGTACCCTTGCACTCCTCCAATCACCCTGTGAGGATCTATGCACTCCTCCAGTCACTTTGCCAGTGCCCATGCACTTCTAAAATCACCCAGGCAGTACCTTTACACTTCTCCAATCACTGAGGCACTACCACAGTACTACTCCAATCATTCAGGCAGTATCCATGCACTTAAATCACCTAGGCACTTCCGATGTACTCTTGTAATCCCCCAGATATTACCCTTCAAATTATGCAATCACCCAGGCATTATCAATGTACTTCTTAATCCCCCAGACATTACCTTTGCACTCATGCAATCACCAATGCATTAGCTATACCCTGATTCAATCACCCAGGCTCTACCCTTGCACTCCTCCAATCACCCTGTCAGGATCTATGCACTCTTCCAATCACTTAGCCAGTACCAATGCACTAATAAAATCACTCAGGCACTACCTATGCACTTATTCAATCATCCAGGCACTACCCTAGTACTCCTCCAATCATCCAGGCACTACCCTTGTTCTCATGCAATCACCCAGGCACTACCCTTGCACTCCTTCAATCACCCAGCCACTACCCATGAAGTCCTATGATCACCCATCCATTTGCACTTATAAAACCACCCAGGCACTACTTTTGCACTCCTTGAATCACTCAGGCACTACAATAGTACTACTCAAATCACCTAGGCAGTATCCATGCACTTATAAAATCACCCAGGCACTACCTTTGCACTTCTCCAATCACTCAGGCACTACCTTAGTACTCCTGCAATCACATGCATGATATGTATCAAAATGCGTATGCAAGTAGAGATATACCTTGGTTACAAGACATACTTCAATCACAATATAATGCAGGCCTTAAAAGTTGAAAGACTGCACTTTAGATTTGATTGGATAGCCGTACAGAAATCCTTTAGTTGTGCTCTGTGATTCTGTTGTATAGGTTGTAATGTCTTCTAATTGTAGAAATTCTGCTGTGTCTGACATAGCTTTGAATGCAATTAAAAATATTTCTTTAATTATACATCACAATATTTGTATATAATTATTTTAATAATATTAAACTATTTAACAAAACTATTTTAAATTGTCTTTGTTTTCAGATATTCACCATTATTAGTAATAAAGATTGAGTATGGCAAGAAAAGATCAAAAGAAAAGAAAAAAAAACAGTACTATTTAAATCAGAGAGAAAGGCAGAAATTACATGAAGTACAATATGTGACATTGAAGAAAAAGACTTCTGATAAGAGAACTAAAGAATTTGTTAAAAGACTTTTAAAGAATGTAATGATTTTTCAAAATGGGGAAAAGGGAACAAAAAGTAGTACAACGAATCAGAAGGAAACAAAAAAAGGACAAATTAATGGAAAATCAGGTTATGGGAAAACAATCTATGTTGAAACAAGGATGAAACAATTTAAAGACATTAGAAAGAGAATGTATAAAAGTAGAGTACTACAAAATGTATTGAAAGATTGCAAAAAATATAAAAGAAGATCAGCATTTTACAAGAAAAAGAACAGATTGAAAATGTAGTTGAAAAGGCTTATGAATTGAAAAGAAAATTGTTTATATTAGTATTGAAGAGAATGAAAACATTGAATAAAATAATGTACCTTATGAAGGAGAAAAGTAAAAGAAAAAGACTGGTTAATAGAACTAACTTTTACAAAATCTTTTCTGGTGAATGGAAGCACACTTCTCGTACTGAACCTTTTTTTAATGAAGAAAGCTATTTTCAACAAAATTCATTAGTTCATGCAGTTGATACCAGTGGTCGTTGTTATGAGGTTAAAAACGGTTGTCCTATTGAAAAAGAAAAGATGGTTCATAGCAATGTGGAAGAAGTAATAGCTGAAGAAGTTCAAGGGAGACGTACACAAGCTCCAGTGTTTAAGTGGGATTGTAGTAGTATTTGTAGTATACAACATGAATCTATTGATGTATTACGAATTGTTTTACGAGATTATGGTAAAAAAGTGTTAAACAGAAAATTAAGATGTTGCAAGGACTAGATCCTTGTAAAGTGAGAAAATATACTAACTTGCAGGGTCATTCTCTGGCTTGTCTTTCTAGAAAAGTGTGTCGAAGTACTTTTCATCATTTAAGAATGTTAGCAGTACATCACTCAGAAATGCGGAAGTTAGTAAGAAGATTGTACTACGTAAAAAGTCCTGCATTATCTCTAAATGAAATAAACACAGCTCTTTTGCATGGTTCAGTGTTGGATGTTAAAAAAGTTTCTGATGATATACAGTTTTGTTTCTTTGATCCTCAAGAGGAGTGTAGAGAAAGTGACAGTTTGATAAGTGTAGGTGTTGAAGAAGAGGTGGAAGATAGTACTACAGTGAAGTTTGCAGAAGAAATTATATAGTTTAAGGTAGTTTCTTGTGAAAAACCCAACTATGTTTGTATTTGTTGTTGACGTACTCACTATAGAAGTCAAACTAGGAATGTAGATCTGTATTTAAAAAGTGAAAAGGAAAACAATGAATAATGGGAGCAATTTGGTGCTTATTTTTTGGTGGAAGGTCGTTTTGAATTGGATAGTGATCAACGTATTTGTAAATATTGTTACAACAAATTAGAAGAGAACAAAATGCCAGCTAGAGCTGTACATAATAACCTAGAGTTGGTAGCTATTCCTCCGGAACTGGTAGATTTAAATACATATGAGTCCATTCTTTATTCAATCTGTGCACCCATTTCAGGCTATAGTTCGTATGGAGCCTAAAACAGGTAAGCTGCCTCCAACAGATTTACAAAGAGGTTTAAAAGGAAGAGTTGTGTATTTACCTTTAGATTTTAAGAAAAATATTGAAACTGTTGGTGTAGAGAGAGAGGAAAGTGAACCTGTAGTTATTCTAGTTAATGGTGTATCAACAAAGAGTCGGAAAATATGGCAAGAGTTAGTAGATGTCACCAAACTTCAAAAGGCTACATTATATCTTGTACAAAACAATATTTATTATAAAAATGTATATGTGGAAAAAGAAAAAATATCTTTAGAAGATGAAAGAGAAATTTCAACTGGCCAAATAGAAAAAGTGGACAACTCGAGGACTGAAGAAATTTATGAACATTATAGTATGCATCCTCTACATTCAAAAGAAGTGATAGGAAACACTATTGAATTATTCCAAATGAAGAAAGCGAAGGGAACTCCCATGAGTGTATGGGAAAAAAGTTTGGAAGCTCGTTGTTTTCCACAGCTCTTCCCCACTGGAAAAGGTGGACGATATGATGAACGACCAGTACAGATTCCAGCTTCAGAATATCTTACAACAAGATTGTACTCAGAAGATCCAAGATTTCGACAGTGTATTCCATATTTATTTCATCTTCTGTTTGAAAGTGACTTGTCTGGACTTTCATATGCAGTGAACCACATATTAAAAACAGGAGTTCATCTTACACATCTTTCTGCAAAGGAATTTTTGGACAAAGTTCAACAAAGAGACGATCATTTAGAATCTCAGTTAATTAATTTGATGGCGTGTCAACGTGGTACTAATGAGTATTGGTATCATCGTCACGAAGAACTTAAATGTATGTTAAGGAACTTAGGAACCCCTACGTGGTTTGTTACGCTTAGCTGTGCTGAGTACGCATGGGACGATTTACTTGAATTTCTACGACAAGCAAATTCAAATGTAAAAAACATTGAATTGAAGACAGCTGGAGAACTGTGTTCCTTGGCTCCTGTAAATGTTTGCAGATATTTTAATCATAGGTTTCAAGCTATGATGTCTTTTATCTGCAATAAAAAGAATCCACCTCTTGGAGAAGTTATTGATTTCTTTTGGAGAAAGGAGTACCAAGCCAGAGGTGCACCTCATATACACATGCTGTTATAGATCAAGAATGCACCAAAATTTGGAACTGATACTGATGAAAGTGTTTTGTCTTTCATTGAAGAGTATGTTACCTGTGCCATTCCAAAAGAAAGAGGAGAAAACAACTTGAGACAACAAGTTTTACGGTTTCAAAGTCCACGATGTGGAAAATATTGTCAACGGAAATACAAGTCAAAGGGAAAAGTTTATACAAAATGTCGTTTTGGATTCCCACGTCCAGTAATTTCAAAAGGAAGAGTCAACAGTTTCATGTCAGCAGTAAGGCATACTATAACTCGAAAATCTCCGAAGAATACTTACAACATAAAAAGAACTGAAGAATCAAAGTATATTAATCACTACAATCCAGTGATTTTGACAATGTGGAATGCAAATATGGATATCCAGTATGTTGCAGATAATTTGATTGCTGTTGCTCGCTATGTTACGTCATATATAACCAAATCTGAAAAGATGGAGTTAAAAGAAATGTGGGAAGAAATTTCACAAGAGAATACTCTTAGTAACAAATTGTACAGCTTTAGTTTGAAGATGCTTTCCCATCGAGAGATTGGATGTTCGGATCGGTTGACCTCTGCAACTTTATATTCAGAGTCAAGAGGAATCATTTGGGTAAGTCTAGGTCTTGATGCAACACGAAATTGAGTATTGAAATCTGTACAAGAAATTGAATACTTAGCATTGAATGAACCAGAAAGTACAGATATTGTTAAAACTAATATGTTGGATACGTACTATCCTAAAAGAAGTTCACATCTGGAAAACATATGTCTCTATGAAGTACTGCAACAGTTTTAAGAAAAATTTTACAGAAAATATAAATGAAGAAAAATATGCAGTAATTGGATGTGAAGGATGTTTGGTAAAACATGCCAAAGGAAATCTTATTAACCACAGGAAACTCAGTTGCGAAACTCCAGATAAAAGGGAATTTTTCTATTTAGCACTTCTGCAACTTTTCAAGCCTTGGCGTAGTGAAATGGAATTACTTGGAGATTTTGACTGCTATGAAGATTCTTTTAATGCATGTAAAGATAGCATTCAATGCACAATGTTTCCAAATTATCTACAAATGTTAAATGAAGAGATTGAACAAGAAACTACTATTGCAGCTGAAATGGCTAGAGACAGTTCTCAAGATAGTCAAATTTCTGCTCCACTAAGTCAAGATCCATTAGGACAACCAGTTCTTGAAAATGAAGCAGCAATAGCCGTGAATGAAGTAGAAATGCAACAAGCACAACAGGATATTATTGAGTTGAGAAACTTGGAAGAACAACTAAATATTGAACAAAAAGAAATATATCAGCAAGTGACACAACAGATACAGCATGGTTTACTGCATAAATAAAGAATGCAACTGCACATCATTTAAACCTATTCAAATATATATCAGTGGTCAAGCTGGAATAGGAAAAAGTTTCTTAATTAAAGTTTTGACCAGTTATCTACAGAAAACCACTGAATCACATTTATCTTGTGTTGTAACCGCTCCAAATGGGTTAGCAGCACACAACATCAAAGGGATTACATTACATCGATTACTCATGCTACCAGTTGAACATGAAAATAAGTTGGAATATCACAAGCTATCTGGAGAAGCTTGTTATGAAGTCTCAAGAGTACTAAAGAAAATGAAACTTCTGATCATTGATGAGGTGAGCATGGTCTCAAACTTAGTGCTTGCCTTTGTACATTTAAGAATGCAACAGATTTTAAAAACAGATTATGATGTTTATTTGGAGGAAAACATGTAATTGTATTCGGCGATCTATACAACTTACTCCTGTGAAAGGACAACCGGTTTTTAAAACACTTGTCCATGAAGACACTAGGAAATCTTTGGGAAGTATTGGAAATGTAAACATTTGTTCTCATTTTGAATATAAAGAACTTATTAAGAATATGCGACAAGCAGGTGATGAACATTATGGAAACATTCTTCAAGATATAAGAATTGGTGTTTTGACAAAACATGGTAAAGAAGATTTACAATGTCGGCTACTAACAAATTTGTTTCCAAATGAAAACATTGCACCTGGAATAATGTACAAACAAATTGGAGAAAAGAAGTCTATAGTTTGCCTAATGCCAACACTGCAAGAGTGTTCTACATTAACCCTGGGCGGGTAACTCCGCTCCGCCAGCGGAGTTTGCGGAGATTTGCCTACTCCGCGCTCCATGGCGAACGTGGAGGTAGGCAAAACTCCACCTATGTGGCGGAGCGGAGTTAGCCGCTCCCTCCCCCCTCCCAAATGCTTTAAAAATTTATAAATAAGGCACTTACCTGCATGTCTGCAGCCTCCCGTGCCTCGCTGCTCTCCTTCCTGCTCCTCTCACGTCCTCAACGTCCTTCTTAAAAAAAAAACACTATGTTGTACGTCTTGCGAGTGCGCATACGCACGCGCAAGCCTTACAACTTAGTGTTTTTTTTTTTAAGTAGGACGTCGAGGACGCGAGAAGAGCAGGAAGGAGAGCGGCGAGGCATGGGAGGCGGCAGAAAAACAGGTAAGTGCCTTATTTATACATTTTAAAAGCATTTGGGAGTGGGGAGGGAGCGGGGAGGGAGCGGAGCGGAGCTATGCGTAGCTCCACAGAGATTTTTCCAAACTCCGTGGAGCTACGCATAGAGGCACAATGCCAGCTCCGCCCAGCCCTTCAATCAAGAACTTTTGAAACTGGAAAAACAACCAATAGTGAAAATGGAAGCCATTGATAAAATGGAACATGAAGGAGTTACTATTCTTCTCTCAGAGAAATTACAGTCAAAATTGGATTCCCTGGAGAAGTCTGTATCTAAGACTGCTGGTTTAGAAAAGACTTTATGTGTATGTGAAAACTGTTGGGTAATTTTACGGCGTAATTTGGATGTAGAAAAAGGTTTAGGAAATGGAGCAATGGGAAAAGTTGTTGATTTTGTTAATTATCAAAACAGAGATGGAATTGATTTTTGAAGATTAAATTTGATCAGATTGAAGAGGTAAAACAGATTGGACGTTGTGCTGTTCGTTTTTGCTTGTAAAAGACTTGTATGTTCATAGAAAACAGTTTCCTCTTTCTTTAGCATATGCAGTGACCATTCATAAATCTCAAGGTTTTAGTGTAGACAGTGCTTTGGTAAATATTGGAAGTACAGTGTCTAAAGAGGGCATGGCATACGTTGCATTGTCTCGAGTAAGAACATTATCTGGTTTGTAATTGATTGATTTTGATGACAAAAAGATTAGTGCTGATGCAAATTGTGTAAGAGAGTATAATCGGTTAAGAAGACTTTATGCTCCTAACTTAGGTGATGTCATCAGTGATGTCATTTGAGATGTCATCAGTGATGTCATCAGTGATGTCACTGACCATGTCATGAATGATGTGACGTCATCAGCAGTGCATTGCGGGGGCGCAAGTTATAGTTAGCTCAACTAACTATAACGGCCGATTTTCTCTGGGTTTATATGAGTGAAATATCCAACTAACTATAACGTCCCTGAAACCTGTGGTTTTTTCAGTGAATATATATATATACATACATATTTATATGCATATATGCACACACATCAACAGTCCTCATGCTAGTGCCCCTTCTTTGCCTCCACGCTGTTGCCACACTGCGAGGACATGAGGTACCCCAAATATATCCCAACCAACTATTCTTACTTCTCAGCATGCAACAACGTGCACTCCAGATAGTTGTACAGATAGTCCAGATAGATGTGCACATACTTCTTTATTGTTAACATTCACAATAAAGACCTATCTGTGCAACTATCTGGAGTCCACGTACTTGTATGCTGAGAAGTAATCATAGTTGGTTGGGATATCATCAGTGATGTCAATGACCATGTCTTGAGTGATGTAATATGTAAGGTCATAAGCAGTGCATTGCGGGGGCGTATGTTAAAGTTAGCTCAGGTAACTATAAGTGCTGAATTTCTATGCCTTTGTATGAGTGAATTTGGAGCGTAACTATAACGTCTCTGTAACCTTTGGTTTTTTCTGTTAATTTCTAAGGTTTTTTAATTCTATTTTGTAAGTATAACATCTCTGTAGCCTTTGGTTTTTTAAGTGCATTTCTAAGGTTTTTTAAATTCTATTTCCTAACTATAACGTCCTTGTAACCTTTGGTTTTATAAGTGAATTTGTATGGCTTTTTAACTACTAGGCACTTTTGCAGAGTGATGGAGAAAGGGGACGAGGCCACCAACCAGCTCTCAACAATCCCACTGTGTGGGACTCACTGGAGGTAACAGGAGGTATTTTTGGCCCCCAAGGACCCTCAGCATCCAAAGGGACTTCATCCCCCAACGAGTAGTGAACAGGAGACATGTTTGCAGAGTGGTGGAGAAAGGGGGTGGGGTCTCCAACAAGCTTTCAGCAATCCCACTGTGTGGGACTTATAGGAGGTAACAGGAGGGGCTCTTGGCTCCCAAGGACCCTCAGCATCCAAGGGGACTTTGTCCCTCAACCAATAGTGCACAGTAGGTGCATTTTGTCAAAGTGGTGAATAAAGGGGGCGGCTCTTCAGACCATCTCTCAGCAATCCCCCTGTTTGGGACTTATTGGAGGTAACAGGAGGGGCTCTTGGCCCCCAAGGACCCTCAGCATCCAAGGGGACTTCATCCCTCAACCAGTAGTGAACAGGAGATGCCACTCAAGGCACATTCGTTTGCAGAGTGCTGGACAAAGGGAGCCGGCCTCTGATGAGCTTTCCCCAATCCCATTACTAAATGGGGGGGGGTGGCGCATTTCAGCCCCAGGGACCCCCACCTTAATGTATTTATTTTTTATAGGGGAGGAGAGCCGGGTGGCCTCCCTCTCCAGGCCGATTTCAGCCCGGGGTCCCCATCCCTCTGGGCCTGGCCTTTTAGTTTACTTTTAATTGGAGAGGGGGGTCGCGTGGCCCCTCTACCTGTGCTGATTTCGGCACCAGGGACCCCATTGCTCGAGACCTGGCCATTGGTCCTGGGTGCCCCCAGGGCATCAAGTTTACATTAGGACCATGGGGGAGCCTCAAAGCCCCTGCTGTCCCTGCCGGCTGCCAGCCTTCAGTGGGAGCCAACATTGCTTTCAGACACAGGGAGCTGCTAAACATGCAGCTCCCTGTGTCTGAAAGCAATTCGTCTGTTTCCCTGCTCAATTGACAGCGGGCGGGGAAACAGATGAATGCTCCACTTCCAGCAAGCGAGAACATTCTCACTGCTCTTGTTTGCTGGAAGCAGAGTGTGTATTGTGGCTTGGTGGGAGCAGTTAAAGCTCCCACCAAGCCACAGCAAACAGCTATGTGCCAGGAGTGGCACCCCGGGATGTAGCAGGAGCTGGCCTTGGGGGGTGGTGATCCCCAGGGCCATCCGTGGCTCTAGGAGGGGAGCCGTGCGGCCCCCCTCCTTTCATTTAGTAGGGCCTGCCCCATAAGGTGACAGTCCCAGGGGCTGAGAGCGGCCCCGGAATGGGGCAGTGAGGCCCCCCTCCCATTTCAACAATACAATTTGGGCCCATGGAGGTGGTGGGCTCTCTGGGACCCCACAAATAAACCAAGGGGGGGTCAGGGTAGCCCCGTTCTCTTTTTTTAAAAATGTATTTTGTAATTCAGCTTCAGCCGAGTCCCATGATGGCTGCCAACACTTCCTGGTTTAAAGAGTGGGTAGCCAATTAGATTTGAGTACGGGGACTGTTGGATCCTCGGAGGATCCATGTCCCTATATATACTAATTTGTTTTTTCCTTAATGTATCCAAAACTGCTGAACAGAATTAAACAAATTTACAAAAAGGTCACTTTCTGGACCAACAGCTAACTTTCTGTCACATTTGGTGTAATTCCGTTCAGCAGTTTGAGCTGTAGCCATGTCCAAAATCCCTATGGGAATTAACATAGGAAACGCATGTTTGTTGACCCCCCCCTTTTTCTTGGTCCTCACTTGACAGATCACCTAAATACTTTTTTGGGAAAATTTCGTAAAGATTCGTTAACTGGCACAAAAGATATAGGCAAGTCAGAAATCCCTTTTCCTATGGAAACATAGTTGTAACTATAACTACTTACTGGCGACCGGCAATAGTATATACACATACATATATATATATATATATATATTACCTACTGGCGGTCGCCAGTAGGTAGTTATAGTTAGGACCTAGTTTCCATAGGAAAAGCGTTTTTCTTTTGCCAATGTCTTTGGCGTCGTTTGACAAATCTCCGCGAAATTTTTAAAACTAATTGTTCACTCAGATCAGCTCCTGTCTTGAAAGTTTTGGGGTGATTCATCAAGCGGGGCCGATAAAAAAGGGGCGTCCCAAAACGTGTTTTCTCCATGTAAATTTCCATAGGAAACTTTAGACATGGCTACAGCCAGAACTGCTGAACGGAAGTATACCAAATTTGGCAGAGAGATAGCTCTTGGTCCAGAAAGCACGCTTTTCTTTAAATGGTGTAAATCCGTTTAGTAGTTTTTGAGATATTTAAAGATTTAGAGATATCAATATTTGAGAATTGTGAGATCTGATTGGCTGAGCCGTCCCGAGCAGGAGCTTGCCTCTGATTGGCTGCGAACACTTCAAACTAGGAAGCGTTGGCAGCCATCTTGTGACTCGGTTGAAACGAGTAGGGAGAAAAAGGGTGAAAAAAAGTAGAAGAGGGCAGGGTACGAACACTGTGACCCCCCTAGGGTGCTGAGGGGGTGCCACAGGGAGTCCGCAGGTAAAAAAAAACATTTTTTATCTGTTTTCGGTGGGATTCGCGTAGGGCCTGGAAATCACTGTGGGAAAAAGAAAAACGAAGCGCGGTGTCGCGTGCTTCATTTAATTAAGCCCCCGGGTGGGCTAGTTCCTGGGAGCAATGTTTAGTTATGATGCGGGGTTTACTTCTGTCACGGGGACAGCCACTTCCTCGGAGCAAATATAATGATATGGGGGGTACGCGTCTTCCCCCCCCTCCGCCCCAAAGAGCAGCACGTCCTAGGAGGTATACATAAAATATAAGTGTGGCGGGGTGAAGGCTCCCCCACACTGTCCCGGGGACCACTACTTCCTCGGGGCATTTACAATTAAAATGCGGGGGCTACTTTTGTCATGAGCACGCAGTTCCCAGGGGGAAATATAATGATATGGGGGGGGCACGCGTCCCCCTCTACCTCTGCCCCAAAGAGCAGCACTTCCCCGGAGCTATACGTAAAATTTAAGTGTGGAGGGGTGAAGCCTCCCCCACACTGTCCCGGGGAGCTCTACTTCCCTGGGGCATTTATGAATCAAAATGCGGGGGTCTGTTGCGGACTGCCGGCCCCGGGAGCACGATGTTCCCGGGCCTATAAATTGGATGGAGGCGTATCGTCCAATTTCCCTTGAGGAGATTTCCATGGCCCTGGGTATCGTCATCTCCGAGGGCCGGTTCCAACAATGACCCGTGGTGCCTACCCCTGGGACATTGTAGTTTGCTATGGCAGGGCGGGATCTCTGCAGAGTTCCCGCTCTGTCATAGCAAACTTCTGCTTCGCTTCATGGAAGCGAGAGGAGGAAATTTGCTCTCGCTTCTATGAAGCGAAGCAGATTTGCTTTTGGGCAAAGGGAGCTTGCATGGAGCAGCTGGCTTTGTTTAAAAAGAATGCCGGCTGCCGGAGGAGGCGGGAAGCTGGCAGGGACTACGGGGGCATTGGGGCTCTTTGCGTGGTTGTCAAACATTGTGGCGAGGCCCCGGGGGATGCGGTTCCCGGGGCCTAAAATGGCCTGGCTGAGTTCTGAGTTATAGGGTGGCTCTAAAAAGAGCCCTGGTTTTCATTATGAGTTTGTTGGAGCTACATGTAAGTGCGGATGCACAGCTTCAGGTTGTTCAGAAAAACTCTGTTTCCTTGATCTGTGAAATGAACTCCATCACTTCTGTATATGTCATCCATATCAAAACGTAGATTGTTGTTGTAGATGGGCCCCACTCTATGATCTCTGAGGTATGCAGACACAGCATTATTGACATTCTTCCTAGCTTTCTCAATCTGAGGACAGAATTGATTTGACCATTTCCACTTTTGTCTTTGGCATATATTGGAGTATACAAGGACAGTTTGAGGCAAAAGCAACATCAATTGTGCAAAGGTATCCTTCATTAGCATTTCCAGACCTACCCCAGTCAATGTGCCTAGGTCATTGACACCACAGTGCACAATCATGAAGTCAGGGGGTTGGAGATGCAAAGAGGTTTTAACCAAAGGCAACAATTGGTGCCACTTTAATCCTCTCTGTGCAAACCATTTAATGTCCACATTTTGTAAACCTAGGTCTTTGTCAATACGTCTGTGTTCAGCATACCTTTTGCACCAGAAAACGTAGCTGTGTCCTACGATCCACACTATCATTTTGAAGGTATGGCTGGCAGGAATCAAAAGATGTCTGTAGCTGATGTAGTCCGTTGGTAGAATTAGAGATATGTTAAAAGGTGGCGAAGAAGCTTTTTTTGAGAAAACCGATAACTGATTGGCTGATGAAGAACATTGTGCAGTGAAAACTAGGGTGCATGTTACTTTCGTGAAAAAGTATGTTTCTGATTGGTTAATAAAATTTTTTGAAACATACACTACATAGGATACGATCAGACGTGCAGAAGTCAACCACACCTGCTACTTGCATTTGGAAGGTACTGTTCTGAACTTTAAAAAATGGTGAACTTGTGACTTGCACCTGCCGTCGAATGTTACAGGAACTGTTGGGATGAAATATGGTGAACCTGTGACCCGCACCTGCCGTTGAATGATGCAGAAACTGTTGGGATGAAATATGGTGCACTTGGGACCCGCACCTGCCGTTGAATGTTGCAGAAACTGTTGGAATGAAATATGGTGAACTTGTGACCCGCACCTGCCGTTGAATGTTGCAGAAAGTGTTGGTATGGAAACTGGCAATAAGGTGATTGGGGGAGGAGTAGAAATATCTGTAGTATTAAAATATGAAATGCAAAATTAATTACAACTGATAAGCTATTAAAGTTAGGTTTTCAAAATGAGTAGTATGTCTAGAAGAAGTGTGTTGTTCAAAATTTGCAGTAGTATTATTAGAAATAGGCTTCTGAATTGTCATTAGGGTTCGGGCTGTATGGCGATGCAGCAGTGTGGGGGAGTGTCCAATCCACAAAGCAAGAGAACCAGTTTGGGGCGTTTTAAAAGAGAGTTAGAGAGGGTTAATATGAGTAACCAATAGAAATGTGTTTTGCAATTTGAAATAATGAAGGAACGATTTTGATTTGTTATTTACATGTATTTCTGTGCGGAACGAGAGGGAAAGTTTGCCATTACTGGTTTTATCCTTGATGAGAGTCTTGAATTACATTTATTGTGTAAGAAAGAAAATATTGCGTGCGTTTGTGAAATTTGAAATCTGCATACCAACTACAGAGGTGAGTTACAAATTAATAAGGTGTGTTATATATTGTGTAGTAGTGGTTAAGTCTTTGGGGTGATATTTTTAAGTTTGAAAATATTTTTTTTTAAATAACATAGTATTATAGAAGTGTGCTGTTTCACATTTGTTACAAAATGTGCATAGAGTGTGAGTAGTTGCTGAACAAGTATCCCATATATATTTAGGTGTCTTCGAGAAAGAAGGAGTGCAGTTTGTCATGTTGAAAGGAGGGCATGGTTTTGAAAGTGAGGTACAGGGTTGATTTAGGTTCCAAAATCGACCTGGGCAACATGAAGGAAATGGCGCACGTTTGCAGATTGTGCCTTGTCGAAAAATACTGGGGGGGGGGGTTTAGAAGAGGCATGTTTTATTATCTTGAGGGAGATGAAAAAAATATGGAAATGTTGCGTGCAGACGTTGTGCTTGGACTTTTCACACTGGTGAGCTATATTTGAATATAAGTGAAGGTAACTGTTACACTCCCTGCCTGTGCAGAATCTGCAGACATTAGAAGGCCGGCAGATTGAGAGACTAAGAATGACACGTCCCTTGACCCCCTCACCTCCTCCCCCCCCCACGCTTCCTCCACCTCCCCGTTTGTATAAGGAAGGTAACAGAGGCATATTTGCTTTGGAAAATATTACTTGGACCCTCACTGGGCTGCTGGTACCACCTGAACAGCAGAGAGAAAGTCCCAATCGCCTTTTATGCTACAGAAAAAAGTGGCACACAGTTTCAACATAGATCCCGGCCTATTGTACATTGGCCGTGTGCAGGGATTTGTTTATACTGGTGAACTATACATGATTGACAGGCTCCATGGCCGTGCAGAATCTGTGTACAGTAGAGGGTCCTACAGATCGAGAGACTAGGAATGATACATCCTTTGACACCCCCTTCTCCTCTTACACCCCTTCAATGCTTCCTTCTTACCCGTTTATTAAAGGAAGGTAAGAGAGGCCTATGTGCTTCGACAAATATTAGTTTAACCTTCACTGGGCTGCTGGTACTACCTGAACAGGAGAGAGAAACTTCCATTTGCCTTCCATGCTACACAAAAAAGCGGCACACATTTGCAACTTACATACCGGCCCATTGTACATTGTCCGAGTGTTTGTCTTAGCAGTGTGACTTTGTTGAGGTATGTGTATAGTTCTACATGTATTTTCACACGTGTTATGCATCGGAAGTTCCGATACCTATAAAACACAGGTATATATCTATTTGTATTTTTTTTTAAGTATGTGCTACTAGGAAAAGGCACAGCCAGAAGAACGCATGCTTTCAGTAATATGGTGAGACTATCAAGTGTGACATGGAAAGGGTTTCTGCTTTGTATTTGGGTAGGCACAACACTGTTAGTAGTTGCTAAGTATGAAGATGCAAAAGACAAATGAGGTCAAAGACATTGTGGCAAAGGGATTTGTGATTATGGTACTTCGTATGAGTCTTTGGGAAGGTATTGTTGATGTGAGCCGCGTATATTTAAGTGTCTTTGTGAAATCAGGAATACAGTCTCTTATGTTGAAAGGACTGCATGGTGTTGTGACTGAGGTACAGGGTTGAACTAAGATCAAAAAGCGGCCCGGCCAATGTAAGAGAAATAGGCACGTTTGTACCCCAACTCTTCCTCCATATCCTCTTTCTAAAAGTAAAGTAACAGAGGCCCATCTACCGTGAAAAATACCACTTACACCTTCACTGGCCTGTTGGTGGCATCTGTACAGCACAGAGAAAGTCGCAATCGGTTTAAATGCTACACGAGTGCAGTGTGTCATGTTGCAAGGACTACATGGTCTTTTGACTAAGGTACAGGGATGAATTGGGGTCCAAAATCGGCCCGGGAAATGTAAAAGAAGTGGCCTTCTGCAGATTGTACCTTGTCAGAAAATACTGGGGGGGCTTTACAAGGGACATGCTTTATTAACTTCAGGGAGATAAAAAAATGAAATGTTGCCTTCATACTTGGTGCACGGGTTTGCTCACACTCGTGAAGCACACGTGAATATAAGTTAAGGTAATTGTCAGGCTTCGTGCTCGTGCTGAAGCTGCCTACATCACAGGGGTGGCAGGTCGAGAGACTGGAAATGACACTTCCCTTGACCCCCCCCTTCCTCCCGCTCTCTATCAGTTCCTCTCCCCTCGTTTGTAAAAGGAAGGTATCAGAGGCCCATCTGCGTTGACCCTTACTGGGCTGCTGGTGTCATCTGAGGAGCACAGCGAAAGTCGTAATCGACTTCTATGCTATACAAAAAAGCAGCACAGAGTTGCAACTTACATATCGCCCCAATTTACATTGCTCGACGATTCGTCTTAACAGTTTAACTTTGCTGAGGTATGTCTATGCTTCAACATGTATTTTTTGACACAAGTTATGGATCAGAAGATCCGATACCTATAAAACACAGGTATAGATCTATCTGTATGTTTGTTTAAAGTATGATGCCACTAGGAAAAGGCACAGGGAGATGTTTGCATCCTTTTAGTAATATGGTGAGACTTTCAACTGTGACATGGAAAGGGTTTCTGGTTTGCATTTGGGTAGGCCCAACATTGTTAGTAGTTGCTGAGTAGTGAAGATGCAACAGGCAAATGAGGTTAAAGAGATGGTGGCAAAGGAATTAACTGTCACTATTGTATTTGTAACATCTGACACAGACATGAAACATTTTAAAAAATTTATTTTAAATAACATGGCCTAATGTGCAGTATATGTGCAACAACAAAAATAAAATTGTATGATAGAATTATAATCAGTATAGTAGTGAATCGATATCTGATAAAGAGAGATGTCATCATAAAAGAGAATAGAGGAAAGACTATCTTGCGTAACGTTTCTCTCCCTGCTAAAAAGAAGTATTATTACAAAATAGAACATCTCAGAGGTTTGTCTGCAGACTACATAACTTTTAATATAGATAGTAATTGTAAATTACAGAATCTGTTTCGCTGTTCTTCTTGGAAACGGTTATATCCAAGTGTGTGTGTTGCACATATTGGTATATTTCAATTGTATCACAGTACGGGTGTTCAACAAGAATTTCAGTGTATATTTTTATACAAGTGCTAGGCCCTAACCACAACAAAATAACAAGGGACACTGTTTATTGACTTTGCCTACTATGTTCAATTTAAAGTGTCAAAATATGCTCAACACAAACACAGCAGATAGTTCTCATGTGAAAAGTACGAACGAGGTATTTAGTAAAATATATGTTTGTGTTATCGTGCGTAAACGTTGGATAATGGATGCACGGTTGATGGTAACTTAGTGAAGTTGATAATGTCCCCAACGCCCAAGTCGCCCGTTTCGTCGGCCAAACCTGTAACACCCAGGCAAACAGAGCGCAAACATAAAGAGAGCGTAACCAAGTCTGTAAAGGGGTATTCGTAAAAAAAGTCAATATCTGAAAATCCAAAAAGGAACGAAAAGCAAAATGAGAAAAAGGAAAAAAAACAGTGTTCTTGAAGTGTAGAAATAAGAGGCCGTCAAATCAGGTTACCATGCGCACTTATGGAGATCCATCGAAGTTCAAGAACTCAGAAGCACCGTGATATGCAATCAGCTCCAAAGGTCATCTGCACCTCTCCAAGCAAAGAGGGTCGCCATCCAATTCAGCAGGTCGAAAGAACAGACATGGTCATCGTAATCTTCTGCAAGAAGGAGCATGTCAGGGCAACTTGCGCGATATTCGATGATAGTCTGCTGCAAGAGGCGCATGTACTCCATCTCCCCCTTATTGCATTATTAAACGCATCCATCAAGTGTGTGTCTCTGGAACAGTCGTGGTCATGAGCCAGCAATGGTCGAGGCAACAGTTCATAATCCAGGCGACCGCGTGAAGTAGTAGAGAGGCAGACTTGCAGGTCGCATTCAAAGGAGCACTGGAGACAGTAGAACACAGGTTCCACGCAGGTGAAATACAAGTAGCGGAAATTCAGTCTATAGCTTATGCCAAAAATCGCCAATGGCAAGCATTCAAAAAGTTGTAGCATCCGTTCACGGTACAGCCGCAATTGACCTGGATGGGGTTGAAGCACAGGACGGGCAGCCATTTCGTAGTAGGAGCTGAAGAACGCGCACTGCGCAAACTAGCAAGAGCAGCAAGGGAACCTGCTAAATGCGCTTGCAAAATTAGAATAAATAATATCCGGTATTACTATAAAAATATTCTGAAAAGAGGTAACAAGGCGGGAGTCGGCTAGTTTAAAAAAATGTGGTAGGCCTTCGGTTTGAGACTGATTAAATATTTGGCGTATAAATTGTGCAAAATATAGTGGGAGATTGTTATAGAGCAGTGAGTCAAAGTCACTTGGTGGTTTAGCCACCTGCTATTTGAAGGTCTAACGAGCTGATGTGAGAGCCACTTCTTGTTGAAAGAATAGCGCTTTGAGTTAGTGTACGCTATTAAAATCTGTTTTCAAAGTAAGAATGGAAGGCCAGACCAAATATCTGCAAACGCATGTGGGGGAGGACAGAAAACATTGGTGCAACATGTAACACGTTGTGAAAGAGTTGGTATGTACGGGGCGCCTGCTTGTAAGCCATAGCACTTGTGGTTATTTGGAATAAGATAACTGCTTTTGAAAAGCACACTGAATGTGGGAATAACAGCAGTTACTGGAGTTTGTTTAAAACAACAGTTTAATTTACGGGCGGAAAGTTACAATCTCCGTTTAATTTAACTTGTGTACAAACAAAAGAATATTCAACGGAACAAACACTGTGGTTCTCTGTTAGGAAAACTTACTTATCTTTATTATGACAGCAAAATGCAAAACCAACGAATCCAATTAATTAATAAAAGTAGTTTTAAGGTAGTTAAATGTATGAACGGGGTAATGTTTTATGCAATCAAGGAGGCAGTGCTATACACACATGCAATCAATCAGACATTACCAACACAATGATGCAAGCCCCCTTTTTCTATTCTTGCACTTAATTAATGACTCAGGCAGTACCAAAGCACTCATCGATTCCCTCAGGTACTACCCATGCATTCCCACAATGACCCAGAAATTACTCTTGAAGTCATCTTTTTACTCAGGCAGTTTCCATGCAGTGTTGTACACAGGTAGGTATTATCTTTTCACTGATATAGTCACTTAGGTAGTATCCATGCACTCATAGAATCAAGTAGGCACTACTACCACACAAATTAAATCAATCATGGATTACTTATGAAGTCATGCAATGAGCGAGGAGTACTTTTGCACTCAAGCATTCACTCAGGCACTATGTATGCAGAGATGAATTTCTTGAAGTACAATCTATGCACTTATTCATTCAGTGAGGTACAATGGAAGCATTTCTCCAATTATTGTTGCAATACACTAGGAGTCATAGAAACTGTGAGGTAGTACTGTTACAGTCATTTTTTCACTAGAGGAGTATGCATGTATCTATGGAATGTGCAACACTGTTTAGTTATAGTCAGAGAATGCCTTACAGTACTACAAAAGAGCTTATGCAATCACTCAATAGCGCCTCACCCACCTTTTATACTTTTAAAAGTAATTATGGACAGTTGGATGTATCAAATAATAGTAAAAAAATACGTTAAACATTTTTTTCTTAAATTTGTTTTTCATTTGTACATTTTAACAAATACAAGTTTCAATGATACATGAGTGTAGTGTGTTATGTTGAAAGAACTACATGGTCTTGTGTCTGAGGTACTGAGATGAATTGGGGTCCAAAATCGGTTCAGGGAACCTAAAGGAAATGGCCCACGTTTGCAGATTGTCCCTTGTCGGAAAATACTTGGGGAGGGAGGGGGGGGGGAGTTTTAGAAGACACATGTTTTATTAATATTCAGGGAGATAGAAAAAAATGAAATGTTGCCAGGACACTTGGTGCACGGGTTTGCTACACTCGTGAAGCACACGTGAATATAAGTGAAGGTAGTTGTGAGGCTTCCTGCTAGTGGTGAATCTGCATATATTATAGGGCCGGCAGATCGAGAGACTGGGAATGATACGTCCCTTTATAACGCTTTCTCTGCTCCCGTTTGTAAAAGGAAGGTAACAGAGGTCCATTTGCATTGAAAAATACCACTTAGACCCTCACTGGGCTACTGGTGGCATCTGACCAGCACAGGAAAGTCCCAATCGGTTTCAATGGTATACATAAAAGTCGCACACTGTTGCAAGTTACATAGTGGCCCATTGTATATTGCTCTAGTGCTCGTTTTAACATTTTGACTTTGCTGAGGTATGTCTATTCTTCTACATGTATTTTCACACGTGTTATGCATCGGAAGATCCAATACTTATAAAACACAGGTATAGATCTATTTGTATGTTTCTTTTAAGTATGATGCCACTAGGAAAAGGCACAGAGAGATGCATGCATCCTTTCAGTAATATGGTGAGACTTTCAACTGTGACAGGGAAAGGGTTTGTGGTTTGCATTTGGGTAGATGCAACATTGTTAGTAGTTAGGAATTAGTGATTATCGTACTTTGTATGAGTGTTTGGGAAGGTATTGTTGAAGTACGCACTATATATTTAAGTGGAATGAATAGTGTTTTGATATTTGAAATAAAGAAAATAGCAATGTAAATAATTGCTTCGTAGTTAATATTAGAAATCATATGTAATTATTTTAAAATATTGAATAGATGTAAGAAACTATTGAAACTGTTGTTTGTTTTTCAGAAAATTATTTTGTTTGGATCACAAATTCAAGATGGCAAGAAAAGGTGAAATGAGAAGAAAACAAAAAAAAGAGATCTACTTAAAGAAAAGTAAAAAGACTGCGTTACAAGCAAATGACAATGTTACTAAGGATAAAGTTTGTTTAGGTAAGAGCACTAAACACTTTCTTAAAAGAGTTGTCGAGAAATTACACGAACAGAATAGGAATGAAAGGAAAAAGAAGAGTTTTTCAACTAAGGAGAAGGAGAATGACACTTCAAATGGTAAAAAAAGAAATTGTTTTTGGGAAAACAACACATGTTACACGAAGACAAAAACAATTTCAACAGATTCAACAACGACTCTTTCGAAGTAGAGTAATTCAGAATTTATTGAAGGATTGTAAGAAGTATAAAAGAAGATTACTAGCATATAAGCAGAAGCAGCAGATTGAAACTGGAGTAGATACTGCTTCTGATTTGAAACAAAAATTATTTATTTTAATATTGAAGAGAATGAAAACATTGGATAAAATAATGAAGTTTTTGAAAGACAAAAGCAAAA